>RXPK01001334.1:0-147985 GCA_004143645.1 Protaetia brevitarsis | reverse complement strand
TTAACGTATGAGAATATATTTACACATTAAAATTTATCAACAGAAACTTTGTCTTAGAAAAAGAAAAAATGTGAAATTAATAATGTGCACATTGTAAATATACCGTAGAGTGGCGGCAAATTCGATCGCCATGCGGGTAAAATCGAATCAATCCTGATTTTTAGGGCAATTAGTTATTCTGGCATCTATGGAAAGGATAAAAGAGTTTTGCAACACAGTCATTAATAAACTTGTTTAAACATACATACCTAAACTGCTTTTTAAGTATTGCATTAAAGTTTCCTGGTTAAAAAAATAATTTCGATGAATGACAACGAGTAATATGCAACAGACGAAACAAACTACTACTGGGAATCCCACTAGACATAGTGAATTTTCGAAAAGATAGGTGAAAAGAATCATTGATTCATTCTCACCGTTTCTTTTTGACTATGAAAGTGTTGAATAAAAGAGAGAAGGGGAAATTAACACCTCATTATTTATCTGTTTGTATTTTCTATATAATATTTCTGTTGTTTTCCGTAGTTTCTTTTTTTTTATTCAATTTTGTTATTGGATTTACCTCATGTAGCTTTCAAATCGGTTTTTATAAGAAATAGATGGGTGAATTGAATAGCCCTATTATGGGCAATTCGATCACCCTTGATGTATTAAAAAAAATAGTGTTTTAATACATTGGTGTAATATACATGACGGTATGTGTAGCTAAAAGATGTATGATTATATATAAATTTTTTTCAATTTTACGATCAATAATAAGTCATTGCAGCTCAGAAATATACATAAATCTGATCGGATTGCTCCACTTTACGGTATGTAGTTAATGTAACATTGCTTTTATTAAAATACTATTATTTGTAATAATATATGTTCCGAATATTTGAAAGAAGAATAATGAAATTTGAATAAAAAATGCATATATTTTTGTGTATTTTCTAATCTATTTCCTACTTCCTTTAAAAAATATAATCTACTCCATACGTTTGAAAGTTCCCGCCAACAGCTTTACAAAATGGTAGCTGGGCTTGAAGGTCATCAAAACGGGACACTCAAAAACAATGATTTTTGCGACATGTCCTTACTGTTATATACTTGGTCCTAGGCAGGCAAGATATTCACTAAAGTTGGCTACACTAGATTCCACATGACAGACGTGTAATAAATCGTCATTAAGCTACTGTTCAACCATGTTAAGGTGAACTGATGTCTTCATTGCACTTATTATTGATAAATAGATATTAAACTAGAAAGAAAATTACAGAAAAAGATTTATTCTCGAAAACGTCAATATACTACTAAAGTATGTAACATGTGTGCCAACTTGTACTGTCAACTCCCTAGTGTCAAAATTCCTTTTCTATTTTCAATTCAAAATTAAGATTTGTCGCCCCAAAAAACATTGTGTATCACACGGCCAGAAACCATTTTGCGAGTATTCGTACTTGTGGGCCTCGGCCACCGCTGGGCCCACAAACCGTGCTCATATTCGCAAAACTGTAGTTTCTGGCCTAGTAATACAAATAAATTCTTTGTCTCTAGAGCTTTCGAAATAAATTTATGTCATCATCAGTAGAACAACTACAAAAGGATACATGCTAATAGATACAATTGAATGAAAATGTGAGGTTACTTACAATCAGAGTAAGGTGGTAGCAATAATGTCAAACAATACATAAACAAAACAGTCCAATTTAAAATAAAAAGACATTATACGAGTTACAAGTTAAAAAAATTCAGCACTAACACTGAGATTCATTTAAATTTAAAATAATGTAGAAGATATGAATGACAACAACCGCCATATTGTGACAAAGCGCGCGGGCGCAGACGCCAACAGCTATAAAGAATAATTAAGTAAACAACGGAGATACAAGGTCTGAACATAAAGTAGAGTGCAACCGAAAAAGTATTAGTTCGGGAAAATTGTTTTATTTGCAAACATTTTTAAGGAGAAAGAAGTAAATAGAACTTAAATTGTTAATATCAGTTCTAAATATATGATATTTCTACCCTCTTTTGCAAATTTTGGGGTAGTTTAAATGCTTCCCTCATTCTATTTTTCCTATTTTCCTATGTGAATAGTTCTTTCTTCGGCAATTTTCTTTAGGTAACCCAAAAAAAAAATCATGGAAAACGCATTACATAAAACATTACTTTTTGATAGCTTTGACTTCTAATAATTATTATAAATTAAATATAATGGTTGTTTGGTAGGTTATGGTAATAAACAATTGTTCCTATTTTCAAAAAGACGTATTATCAGTTTTGTATTTTATGTGATGTATGCTTACTAATTTGTGGCTTCATTTAGTTATATCGCATTTATACATTAAGCTGACTTGAAAATTAATGGAAACTTCATTGGATTTATAAAAAAAAAAAACCACTGATTGTGAGACTGCATTAGTGAAGCTGACGGATGGAATACAAGATGCACTGACGAATAAAGTAACCGTACTGTGCGCCTTTCTAGACATAGAGAGCGCTTTTGACAACACTCCACACGAGTCTGTCAAAAAAGCATTAATTAATAGGGGGGTAGACGGCGTGACTTCCAGATGGATGTCGCAGCTACTGTCTACCAGGTCGGTGGAGGCGGAGGTGGGACATAAGACCATCTCGCTTAGTACCACGAGAGGATGCCCACAGAGGGGAGTTACATCCCCATTTATGCGGAGTCTGATAGTAGGCGAACTCCTATGCGGGCTGACTGATCTAGGCATTGTCAAGGGTATGCTGATGATATTGCCATATACGCAAAAGGTAAATTTGAGAATACCTTCTGTTACGTATTTGAAAGAGGATTGAACTTCACCAGAAGATGGTGTCAATCGGTGAGACTCAATCTTAACTCCACTAAGGCTACCTTAGTAGCATTTACTAGGAAAAGGAAATCCAATCTCAAAACCATGAAAATGGATGGGCAAAATATAGTTTGGAGAATGGAGGTTAAATATATAGGTTTCACCCTAGACAATAAACTTCTATGGAACAAACATGCACTTGATGTACCCACAAAGCCAAGAAAGCCCTGATGGTGTGCAGAAACTTTGCAGAGAAAAATTGGGGATGCAACCCAAAAATACTGCTTTGGATGTATACAACGATAGTGAGACCGATCATCACTTATGCAACAATAGCTTGGAGAAAAAGAACTAATCTGATCACCGCGAGAATTAACCTCTCGAAAGTGCAAAGATTAGCATGCGTATGCATAACTGGGGCTATGAAAAATTGCCCAACAGCAGCTATCGAGATAGTATTTGATCTTATCCCTCTCCATATTGTGGTAGAGGGCGTGGCAACAAGAACCACACTCAGAATGGTCGAGGAAGGAACGATTAGGCATAGGCCTCAATCTCCTGACGGTGATCAAACCTGGGACATGTCAAAAAAAATCAGCTTTGTGAAGGAATTCATCACAATCATGCATAATCTCGCAAAAAAGGGCCGATATATCTTTCGTAGGGCCTGAACCCTTTTGCGGGGTAAGTAGCAGTACAATACTGAAGAAACTGAAAATAGAAATGGAGCAGAGAAAATCTAATTACTAGGAGCATCTCCAGGGAATAAGACAAAGTAAAATTCTTCTGGGTACCTATAACCAGAACAGGTTTAGAGAACAGGATGAATATCTATCCATCTCCTCTCAAATTGCATAGCTGTGTAACTCAAGGGCGTTGCACCTGGGAGCATGTGAAATCGGAGAGTGTACTTTAATATTCCTGATCTTTTTTTACTTTAAGAGATTTTATTATGAAATATTAATATGCATCTTTATAGTAAAAGTAAATAATAATAAAAATGCAAGGTTTTTAACGTTGCTATTATTAGTCAGCTATTTCGGGTTATACTTTTCTTTGGTTTGTTGCCTAATTTATTAGTTCTTGATCTGGAAATCCTGCATCCAAACATATTCAATTAACAGTTTGAATAGTTATATCAATCATATGAAAGTAGCTTTACAAAAGTGAATACTATTCAAATAACAAACCGCAACATATTCTCACACACTGTTAAGAACATTAACTGCACATTAATCTAAACTGTTCTAGAGACTAAATTAACATCTTATGTTTAATAATTTTTAGATGTTAGACAAATTTTTACAAACCAGTGCTCACCGGCAATTACTAAAAACTGTTGAGTCAACTCGGAATTTGTTCACTGAACGTTTCCTTTTTTCAGTGTAGATATTTTCATCTTTAACATGGTATATATAGGCTATTCCACTGATGTTTTTATAATCTGATATCACATTTTATTCTAACCCTTGTTTTAATGGGAATTTATTAATGACACGTTATTCCAAATCACGCAGAACAATATTCCTTACGTTCATTCACTTCCTCATCGCATAATGTAACCAAATCACCTCGTATTGCTCACGCAATTTCTCATCGCTGGGCGTGTTATATTTAACCTTATAATTTACCTTATTCTTACGCGCCTGATATTTGTAATTCACTTCGTAATTACAGCGAAGATATACCGATTGTTGCTTACAAAGATGGGAAAAATTGATGACTCAAGAACCTAAAGCGAAAGGTAACCTTTAACATTATATTTATTTACTACATAGTTTACGCTACTATTTTGGTGATCGGGCGATGGTAGATTTTGCTTAAATCGATGTCGTGGGAGTTTTATATGGCCGTTTATCGATTTTTTTGCCGTTTAATACATTCGAAATATCCTGCTTTTAATTGGGAAATAATTTGTGTTTTATGTGAACAGAAGTTGAAATTTACAATTTAATAATAATATGAATGGATCGTTTAAGCGTAGATATATTAACCTTGTAAATAATTGTATTAGACTGCAATAAGGAAAAAGACAAAATAAATAAAAATGGAAGTGCTTTTATTGTATACATTTCCCTTCGTATTCGCAAATATTATATTGTAGTAACAAAATAAGCTGTTGTTGATTGCCAAAGGTTTTGCCATAATGTGTAATTTTAAAGCTTCTTTTCTTGACCATGTATATGTATATTTTAATTTATTCTTTTTCTTGATCTTTAGGTCGGAAATATGGAAATGAACATATACTACTACGTTTCGCTTTATTTTCAAAGGTTTTTCAAGTATAAAAATATAAAATGTAAATAGTGTAAATTATAAATTTTTTTTTGTTTAATAAATGACAAATTCTTTTGTTTACAAGGATTTTGAATATATCATTATGTTTTATTTAAAGATTGCATTTTAATATAGGATGTTTTGATTATTTGTTTTTGAATTTTGTAATTAAATAGATCTTTAAAAATATATTGTATTTAGATATAAAATTAAGTTACATAGTTTTGTGAAATATTGTATGTCTGTTTTTTCATTAACTGCGTTTTTATGTTTATAAATTTGAATTATTTCAAGTATATTACGTGTTTTTAAATTTTATTCTTTGTTTAAAATCGTTATGTTGTTAAAATCAAAGGCATGAGTTTGACTTGTTACTTCATGTTTTTTTTAAGGCTGCAAGATTTTTATTATATTTGTGTCCTTTTATTCTATTTTCCAAATATTGCATGGTTTCACCATTATATACATTACAATTTTTACAGTCTATTTTATGAACTATATGTGATGTTTTACTTTTTTCAATGTTTTGTTTTTATTTTGAATAGATTTGGTTTTGTAGTTTGTTTGTGTTTTGATAGGTAATTTTGTAATTATATGGTTTGAAAATTTGATTTATTTTTTCGCATAAATGTTGAACATCAGGAATTTTTATAAATTTTGTAATTGTTCGACTATTATTTATGTTTTTTGTTGATTTATCATAAAAAAATTCTTTGTTTGAATATTTTATTTATAAGAGAATTTGGATAATTATTTTGCTCTAGAATATTTTTTTGCTTTATTAATAATATCTGATCGAAAAACTGTGGACTTGTTAATGTTACCGTTCTGTCAGCTACATTAGTAATAACTTTTTAAGATAAAGGTTTTGAAGACTTAAAATTTAGATAACGTCTAGACCATGTTGGTTTAGTATACCATTTAGTTAGAATTTTGTAATCATTTTTGATGAGTTTGAGGTCTAAAAAGGTAATGCTGTTGTTTTCTTCAATTGCAATTGTAAAATTTTATCTTGGAAGAAAGGAATTATATTTTTCAAGTAAAACTGGTATATTTTTTTCTTCTAATGCGGTTATGCAATCATCTACATACCTTTTGAAAAAAAATATTTCGAAATTTATTTTATTTAAAATTTTTTCTTCTATATACTCTAAAATAATTTGTGCAATGATACTAGAAATTGGTCAACCCATTGCACATCCGAAAATTTGTTTATAAAATTTATTTTTGTATTGAAAGTATGTTTGTGTTAGTGTTAGTTCTACTGCATTAATGAATTCTGATAGGTATATTTGTAAAATTTTCAATTAATTGCCACTTCTTGTGTATAATTTGTTTTGCTAGATCTAATGGTGTATTTGTGTATAGGGATACTACATCTAAGGATATCATTTTGAAATTTGGTTTTAATTTAATATTGTCTATAACTTCTTTGAATTGCCATGAACCTTTTATATAGTAGTCATTTTTAAACGCGATATTTTTAATGCAATTTGCTAAAAATTTTATTAATTCATAAAAAGGACTTTGTACATAAGAAACTATTGGTCTTAAAGGTATATTATTTTTATGTAATTTTGGTAAACCATGCAATTTTGGAGCTTGTGCATTGTGAATTTGTAATTATTTAGATTCGTTTTTCGTAATAAATTTAAGTAACTCCCAATTTTTTATTAGTTCATTATTTTATTTTTGAAAATTATTAGTTGGATTACTTTTAATTCCTTTATAAGTTGTATCATCACTTAATAATTCGTTTATTTTGGTATCATAATCTGTTGTGTTCATTATTACTGTGCTGTTACTTTTATCTGGTTTTAATATTATAATTTGTGAATTGTTTTTAATAATTTTGTTTGTTTGTTCGATTTCTTGTTTTAATGTTTTATTTTCTTTAGGTATGTGATGTTTTTTTTATTTTTAAAATTATATATTGTGTTGTTTTCTGCATACGATTGCATACGATGGCCCTTGATTTTTGGGAATTAACCGCTAATGTGGAGAAGCACCGCGTAACTGACATGCAGTGATTTTGGGTAAGCATTAGAAATTTGCATATTTTGTCTTTTATACATTAAATCCTTTACTTTTAAACAAGTAAAACTTCTATGGAAATCATCACTAAGTATTTAGAAATTTTACTTGTGAGGATTCCAGAGTACATGAAAAAATGTTGGAAAAGTTACCCACATTTCGAAATTTTACTGTCAATATTCCAGGTTACATAAAAAAAATAACCTTCGAAAAATTACTTATAGTTAGAAATATTAGGTGTTTCTAAAAGTAAAATACCTGTACGGTTTTAGGGCCACAAAATTACCCCAAAATCGTACAGCAATTTTAGCAATTTTTTTTAGTATGTATAAATATGCATGTATAATGATTGTGTACACTGAGACAAGAGATTGCATTAAATAAAAAGTTTTATAACTTTTGGTTTTTATCATGTTCAACGAAAAGAATACCTTTTCTCAGAAAAGTGTTCATTTTAATTGGAAGTAGCGTGCTGTTTTACCGGAAGACTGTTTTCTTCTTAAGTACATGCTTTTCGACTAAAAGTAACCGTAATTAAATGGAATGCATCTTAGTTTTTATTAATATTTTATAATGTCTGTATAACTTCTGTTTAAGTAAGACAATACACATTACATATTATATTGTTATTATTATGTACATATTTAACAACATACTTTAGTTTCTTTTAAGTACGTTATCATATTATTGAATTATAAATAGTATTTTAAATAAAAAAGCCGGACGTTTTGGTTTATTTGTGTGGACACGCATGTTATACATTGATTTAAAACTTTTGCGTTTAACGGAAAATGTAAGCACCTGTATTCAAGCTGAGTACTTTTTTACGCGGAAGTATTTTAGTTTTATTCGTGTTTCCATGTGTGATACACAAACAATAATGAACAAAAGTGAATATCTTTCGCGCGAGGTTAAAGAAATTTCAGAGATAATTGGAATCTTTTCAGTTAATACAGATTTATGTACTTATAAGCCAAAGAACTTTATAGCAGTGTTTGAAGGTCTTAAAACTGTTACACACGGGAAAAACGATCTTGTTGTTTTCAACCATTTTTCATGCATTTGGTTACAGTTACTAAATTATTACTTGATTTAGGAATATTAAAAATATTCGTGTATTCAATCAATCAAATAATTTGGTTAGTAGATTTTTTGAACCTAGCGCAGTATTTATTAATTAAACTAAATATTTACATGGAAGTAAAAATAAATATCGCATTTTATTTTCGTATAGCAGTTTTCTCCCCGTATAGTACAGCAGATAAGCAGATATACTTATGAGTAGTAGAGAAATTGTCGCATAGATGGCGCATCTCCTATTTCATTCCAGTAACAGATAATATTTCGCACAAAATAGGCTGGAAACTGCGATCGTAACATAGTAATCTGGTATATTTACCAGATCAACATCTGATAGCAGTCATCGCCATTGAAAGGACGATTTCTTTAACGGTACACTAGAGTGGCTTAGGAGGATGGTCACTGCGACCAACTCCCCAAATCTACTAGGATATACAACATTCTAACGGCAAATACCTCCTCAGTGCATGGGCTTTTGGAGATAATTCATTTCCATTTCGATTAAAAATGATCACGGCATTTTGTTGTGTTTAGGCTTAAGTCTAAAATGAATAAATGTTATAAGAAAAGGAAAAACCTCTTGAATCAACATGCTTACGGTTTTGTGCTAATCTGCTTAGTTTTCAAGTTCAAAATAAAGAGAACTTGAATCAACTATCAATATCTTTCACTTAAAATAATAAACTGTTTCAACGAAAAACATATTATTTTCGAAAAAAATCGTGAATTTAAAATTATATTCCTTTTTAAGGACACACCAAATCATGTTGGCCATATAGAAAACGCAAAAACTTTTGGTTTAATGCAATTCATTTTAAATGAAAGGGATATTTCTCTCAGTGTATATATACACTATTGTGCCTCATGTATGAAAGTACAGTACTCCCTCGTTAAGACGAACTCGATGGGGGAATAAAATATTCTGTTCGTTTTAAAAATAGTTTGTCATAACCGAAATCGATTAAGACGAACTAGTTCGCCATATCCAATTGTCGAATAACTTACTTAATAACTATACTTAATGACTATACTTATATATAGTATCCGAAGTTACTTTACATCTCCGCTTTTTGCTTCCACGTTTTCTTTCAAAGCACAAACTTCTACGTTACTGTCCAAAGCAATGAATTCAGAGAGCTACAGGTTAGGTGTTGGATGTATTCCCGCAATTAGATTTGTTCAATCTTCAGTGTCCTGTGGGACAAGAAGGGATTCTAAAAGTAACTCGACAGCTTTGTTAAAAAGTAATTGATGATATAGCCATAGCCAAAACGACACTTAAAGACTGCAATTATACCTTGATCCAAAGGTTGAACTCTGGTAGTAGAATTTGCGGGGAAAAATATTACGTTGACATTTGGCAGAGCTAGTCCGTCAATATTATGTGCACTGCAGTTGTCCAATGTTAAAAGTACATGTCTGTCTTTAATAGCCATGCCTCCTCTGACATTTAATCAGCCATAATCGAAATGATACAGAATTCACCCAGGCATTCTTCTGATGAGTATAGTAAATATACTAAATAGTAAAATTAATCGATTTATCTTATTTAGGTATCTAGGATTTTTATATTTTCTAATAATCCATAATTTCTGAACCGTTGGCATTGCAACATAAAACTGCAGTTAGGCGATCTTTGCTTTTAGCACCGCCATGGCATTTAATACCTTTAAAGTCTAAAGAACGATCAGGGAGCAAATTATAAAATATACCTGTTTCATCGAGGTCAAAAATTTTTTTTTTTAGTCATACGATTTTCTTATATCATAAAAATATTTAAGCCATTCGGTTATATCCTTTTCATTTACTTTACTCGCTTTGCCACTTACAACATTTTAAGGGAGGAAATTTTATATTTTTCTTGAAATCTCCACAGCAATTCATCTGAACATTCGAAATTATCTATGCCGATCGATATACTTATTTCTTTGGCCTTTTCCTTCAGCAACCGACCAGATATGGGAACATTTCAACTTCTAGTATTTTTAAACCACACGTGCATGTGCAGACTACATACATATCTAGAGGATTTACCTAATTATTGTATGCCGCAGTTCGTGTTACCCGGGGGCTTCTATTGCACTGTTAATATATTATTGTTCGTATTTCGTGTTAACCGAACAATTCGTATTACCCGAGGATTTCATAAGAATGATATAAAAGGTATATTGCATTTTAAGGGGAGGAAGAGATAATGGTCTGTCTTAAGGGGTGTACACATCCCTCTATTTTTCGTAACACGAACTAAATCACTCTAATGCAACTCTCTGTCGAATATATTGAACATGAGATGGCGCTACTAGTACCATCGCTTACTATTGTTGGGAAAAAGTTTAAGTGACAATTAGAAAGTGATGGGTAAGTTCTGAAAAGAGATGTGCGTGTTTCGACCGTAAACATCTGGTAAACATATTCTTGGGAAATTCCTTGAATTATGATATACGATTATACGTTTGGGGCGCTTGCCTAATACATCGCGGCGTGCGTATTCACTTTCTCTTATGCATTTGAATTGAAATACCGGGATACTAGTGATTTTATTGTTATAGTAGTTACAGTTGACGGACTTTCGTGGTATCGAATATTTTGTGCACAAAATCTTTTCAAGATGGCGTAATGTTATTGTTTATGTTTTATAAATAAACGAAATTTGTTTTATTCAGATTATTTTATCTTTTTAATTTTGTATAGTGTTTATTAGATAACTAGTTCGTGTGTATTTCTGTGTGGTGTGTATAGTTATTGCGAAAGACATTAGATTGTTTTCATCCTAGCATACAGTTTTGCTTTTATTTGCTCTAAAAGTGTGCAAAAATAACTTCTTACAATGAATAAAAGTTGATCAAAGACTGCAATACATTGTGCTGTGGAAACATGCTTCAATAATTCTAAAAAACAAGATGTAGTTTTGTTTTTTTCTGATAAATAAATGGTGGTAAATTCTCTACATATGTTTTCTATATCAAATATATTCATTTTCCATTTTGTATTATAGTGCTCTTACAGTGGACAGAGAAATGTAAAACAGTAGGATATTTATATAGACAAATTTATGGAAACTGCACGAATATCTGAAAATACATTCCGAAGACTTGCAATTTAAACGCTTTAATAGATTATTAAAAAACAAAAGTGACAAGGCCAATATATTTAACAATGAATGCTTTTCCATGATTTTTTGTACAACAAGTATTACATATCAATTAGGATATGGGAAACCTAAAAAGATTTAAACGGAGAATTTTGTTAGAAGTAGTAAAATGGTATAATTAAACAAATTAAATTATTAAGCAGTGAATAAAACTTTTTTATTGTTTATTTATAATACATTATGCAGTTAACTTCTATGTCTATGTAAAACTTATGAAGTTATTTGCTTATAACTTCCACTACTAGTCATGATTCTTTTTAAATATTTTCAACGTCAAAGCAACATCACATTAATAAAATAATATCTATTAGTTATACATCTATATAATAATACTTAAGATTATTTATTTCCCCTATCGCTAGAAGATACCCCTAAGTTCACTTTGTATTTGTAGGTCACGAAAGCGTGTCCACAAAACATCAGAGGTGCAACAATTAATGTCCTTGCTGTTACACCGTGAAATACACATTTTTACTTCTTGAGATTCAAGACGAAATAGTAGGATTTTTAAAACAAACTTTTTAACATAATGTTTTTTCCACTGCAAAATTACAAAAAAAATAAAATAAAACCCCGCATTTTTTTTGGCAATAAAATTCCAATTTCTATTTTAATTGAATAATATATTACAACTGTAATTCCTTCTAATATCTAATATCCTTTGCATAGTTTATAAGAAGAAATGAACAAGCTATTACAATAAGATACATTCCGTCAGAGAATTGCGCTACAGAAACATATAAAAAGCATGAAGTATTTCTAATTAATGACATTAAAACCATACTTTTTGGTGTGCCATCTATGTCACGAATCCAAACTAAAGTAATAATCTGTTGTAGCAGATATCTGTAAACTTTCTTCTGTGTATCCCAATTTCGTTTTTCAAGTTGTTTATCATAATTAGATTGTTTAATTAGCTACTCTTATGTTTATTTTATTTCTACAACAATTCCCGAGTGAAGCCATGCAATTTTATCTACATTTACAGCTCCACATTTAAATTTTTTGTTAATTTTCTGCATCGCCTATTCGTGCGTGTTTCACTTTCTGTTATTAAACAATATATTTTAAGTATGCAATGGAAAATGTATCGTTTCACTCCGCATATTCATGGAGAGTGTGTAAATGCCCTTGTTTTCCCGAAAAACCGCCTATGTTGCGAAAATAACTTGAACAAAGTAACCCATGTTATACTGCCATTATGTTGGCGCGAAAGAGGTTTGTAAACGCCCCCTTAACGAGGGAATACTGTATGTGCCTAATAAATAAATAAAATAAAATAATATAGCAAACTACAATAAGATACATAAATAACTCAAAGAAATTATAGATTTTTGAAACGATCTATCGGTCGACTCGTACAACGGAAATTCTCCATCCATTCTTTCTGGCAATTGGCCGCTTAACAACTTCCCGATACTCGGCATTTTATTGGGATTATAGCAGACCTATTATCCGCCGTTTTACGATGAACGGTATATACGGCCGTTGTTGCGCGAAAATTACGACCGCCGAAGCACGTGTCCCGTTTCTGGACCTCCCCCGGTTCCATTTTAAACAGGTAGACGACGCCGGAGCCCGCGCTCACTCTCGCTTCCTATCCCGTTGATGTCCGTTTTAACGCACGCTCTGAGCCCGTCCATTACGGGCAACGGTGCTTTCCCAGACGTTGCGCCATGACGAGGCGGCACCACTGCGAGCGTTACGTGAATACCCGTGGAAGTCACGGTATTTGGGGGGCGGAGAAGGAAGTTGCGTCGATGACGAAGTAATATGTTCCGGATACCCTTATGGTCGGAATTCCCGTACTGGGTATTTTATTTATGCATTTATAATAAATTAAGTGTTTAATTTACTTTCATGTTTGGTAAATAAACATGCCACAGGAGACTTAGAAACGATTATTGAAGACTACAATGTTCGGCCGGAATAAATCTTACGGTGAAGAATTCTATGTATATCGGCAGCGCGGGTAAAGTTATTTTGCATGCACCTATACAGAGTTCACTGATCAAAATTGGTGTATAATCACAGTATATTTCAAAATGTTTGTGTAACTGCTATTGTTAGATATTAAAGGTGCTTTTGATAATGCCTGGTGGCCAAAAATTATAGTACAATTAAAGCGTAAAAGTTGCCCAGGTAATTTAGTTAGGATCGCTAACGGATATGTTTCTGATAGAGTCGCGATAGTTGAGGAACCGGGTATTAGTATTACAAGGGTAATTACTAAGGGTTGTCCACAGGGTTCGCGTTCGGGGCCGGGGTATTGGAATATTTTATACGATAGTCTCTTTGAAATTATATTACCAGAGGGTTGTGAGATAGTCGCGTACGCGGACGATACTACTGTATTAGTTAAAGCGGAGCAATATAATACGTGAAAAAATAGAGCTAATCAGGTTTTACCAAATATTTGAAGTTGGAGTTTAGATAATAAATTAAATTTTAATGCGGATAAATCAGAGGCGGTATTTTTTGGCAAACCGAGGCAAAGAAAGCCTACATTTAAATTAGGGGAGGGTAGAATTTATTGTAAAGAATTTGTTAAATATCTTGGGGTTATTTTAAATGATAAACTAAATTTTAAAGCGCATATTCAGTATATTACCGCGAAAGGTAGGGAAATGAGTAATAAAATTAGTGCATCGGCTAGGGTTGCGTGGGGTTTAAACGGTAACGCGGCGGGTACTATTTACAGGGGCGCTATTGAACCGGCAATGTTGTACGCGGGGGCGATATGGGCAGACGCGTGTAAAATTAAAGAAACTAAGAAATTAATCGGGGCGCAAAGATTATTAACAGTTAGGGCCGCGAACGCGTATTCATCTATTTCGGCAGACGCGGCGTGTGTTATTTCGGGTATTTTGCCAGTAGATTTACGTTTGAGGGAACTTAAATTTCGTAGGGATGCGAATAAAATAGGGTTTGGGGGTTTGATTACGGCAACGGGAATTAGATTAGAACCGGGCGATTTAGAAAGGCGAGTAGATATAGGGGAGCGAATTCTTCCCGCGGAATTAAAAAGTATTAGTTATGATAAATTTATAGGCACTTTTCGAGAGGGTTTAGAAATTTTTACGGATGGGTCGAAGGGTGAGGGTGGTACAGGGGCGGCTTTTTGTTGTTTATAATAGGGGTATTGAAATACATAATCAACAGTTTAAATTAGGGAATCATTGCAATATTTTTCAGGCAGAATTAGTTGCAATAAATCAGGCAGTAGTTTATAGTAGGCGCGAATGGGAATTTATGCTAGACGTAAGAATTATAACAGATCGCTTATCTGTATTAGAGGCGTTAGGGAATTTAAAAAATCCGACCGATTTGTTGATAGACACTTGGGATATGTTGCGCGAGGGGGGTATAAAACTTTTTTGGACTAGGGCTCACGTAGGTACAATCGGTAATGAGAGGGCGGATCAATTAGTGAAAGAGGCGGTATTTAGGGGAGATAGCTTGTTTATTAGATTTGGGCTAATTTCGGCTAGTGTAGTTAAAAAAGCGTTTAGGGATAAACTTGATGATTGGCAGAGTAGGTGGGATAATACCTTAAATGGGAGGTGGACTAGGAAATTTATCAATAGCGTTACACGTTTTAGGGAAATGAGGGTTAATTTATCGTATCAGGCGGTAGAATTAATAACAGGTCACGGTAATTTTAAATCATTTTTATGTAGAATTGGAAAGGTTAATGATTCGCTTTGTAAGGGTGGTGGAGTAGATACAGGGGGCCATGTCTTATTTGAATGTCCACTCACTGATGAATGGCGGTCGCGTACGGAGGTTAGGGCATTAGCTAGGGGGTTAAATTGGCCGCGACGCGAAACAGATATTAGAGATAATGAGTCGATCGAATGGTGGGAATTTTTTACTAATGTTGCTAAAGAACTAGATAGGCTACGGCATGATATTTAGATAGTTAGTAGGGTAGCAGGTTTATAAATGAATATTTTATGCTCTTTAGTGGGTCGGAATTGATGTTAAACTACAACTATTTAAAATATAAATTTTTATTTAATTACTCTTGCTAGGAATAATTACGATTAAGTTAATATTAAGTATTAGAATAGGTACTGCTGTTGTTTTGTTGGTTTTTTAGGTCATCATCTTTCCTGTTTCAACTTCTGAATGCGTGAAAAGGGAGCAGCTACGCGAGAACGGCAAGGCTGTCGGAATTTGAGGAGACGTGGAGGCTGCTTCTTCGGCACTCAGAAGGATAATAATAATTTGTGGCTATCAGTAATAAGGTCTGGGACTTCTTCCCAGATCCTCCCAGAGTAAGATTTTTGCCATGGTTTTCCCTTACTCCTTGGCCATTGATTTTATATAAGTATATTATATATAATCAGTGTCCTTGGCGAATGCTGGGAGATAACGAAAGTCGTTCCATGGGCGCATTTAATAATAACTGATAGCTGACTGATTTACAGTAGACTCGCGACTATATGAACTAATCACATTTCACATATTTTATCATTTCACAAAAGTAGTATTCATATGGTCGCGAGGCTACTGTAATATATTTTTGTTATTAAAAATCATAGGGAAGTTATTTAGTTAGAGTAGGATCATTTCAATTGTTATGGAACCCATATAGTACTTAAAATAGGTAGCCTCGTGTAGTACCTTTTCAGGTGGAGCATGGGGTTAGGATGATTTGTAATAATTTAGTTTTCATAAATAAAGTGTAACTGCTATTAATAAAGTATTTTCTAACCCTGGATGAAAGAGCATAATTTCATTCAATTATTTGATCTGAAATATCACATTTGTAACAATATTGATTTGCTCTTGTTTTACCATATAAATTGTTGGTACTATACAAAGTGTCGTACGACGAATGTTAGTGACCTATATGTGGGAAACTACTCACGAGAAAAATCTGAGTAACCATCAGATATCTCGACTGTTGTTAGAAGTACGACAAAATGTCATAGAAGAAAGGTAGTTCTACATCTAATTCCATATTATATGCTTTATTAGAATAAAAAACAATTGAGCATCAAATGTGTCAGATACAGCAACCACATACAAAAATTTAAATAGAAGTGTCCAATTTTATTACGTATTTTAAAACTTTGAAAAAATCTCTTTTTAAACAAAACAAATGAACAATGGTCCTTAATACTGTCTTAACAACATAAGCTATAGCTATTCCACGTATGTATAACATAACACCACGACCAGAATAACAATAAGTTAATCTACAAACCGTGTTACATTTAAAAAAAAAATTCATTTACAATTTTATTTATTTTTCTATTACCCTGTATACAGAGTGACATAGAAAAAACTACAATGCATAGCCCGACCAGATAAAGGAACGAAAAATAACAAAAAAAACATTCCTATACACTAACGTCCGATTGCTTTTTTTTTTAAGTTACGAACTGTTTTTTATATTGTTCTTGTATTGTAGTATTGCCTAGGCAATAAAAATATTTTAAGGTAAGCTGTGATTTCATGAAATAAAACATTTGGTAAATGTCAAACCAATATTAGCATAGTGTCTTTGAAAGTTTTATTTCAAAATGGTGCGTTATACTTTCGTAGAATACAGGAACATGATCATGTGTTACGGCGAAGCTCGTTCAAATTCTTCCGAAGCTCAACGGATCTATCGAGAGAAATACCCATCATTAAGGCAAGTTCCTAATGTTAGGACATTTATTGATGTACATAGGCGTTTGGGAGAAGAAGGTTGCTTAAAAAAACCAAAATTTGATTCTGGGGTTAACAGAACTCATCGTACTGTTGGAAATGAAGAAGCTATTTTACAAATAGTAGAAGACAATCTTAGAATAAGCACCAGAAGAATAAGTGCAGCTGTACCGAATGTCAATCGTGAATCTGTTAGGGAAGTCCTCAAAGAACAACTTCTTCATCCATTTCATTTCCAAAAAATCCGTCACCTATTGGAACAGGATTTCCTACCGCGTTTACAATATTGCGAGTGATTGCAAAATAAAGGGCAAAACTTTCTGTCATTAATTTTGTTTATCGAAGCAGGTTTCAGTCGCGATGGCATTTTGAATATTCACAATATGCATTATTGGAGCAATAAAAACCCTCATCAGAACGTAATGCAGGATCACCAGTACGAGTTTTCCATTAATGTATGGGCAGGTATAATCGACAATTATCTAATTGGTCCATTTATAATGCCTAGACGATTGACAGGCGAACTCTATCGATTTTTTTTGGAAAATGAACTGAGTATTTTATTAGAAGATGTTCCATTGAATATTATAAGAAGAATGTACTACATGCATGACGGCGCGCCAGCTCACTATTCTAGGAGAGTAACAATAATAATAGTTCATGCCTTCGCATCCCCCAACAGCTTTCGCTAATTACAGAGGACATCGGCGGCCAGGAGTTATTATTATGCCTGCGCCCGTGGAGCGACTTAAGATGTTCGTCTCTCAGCATTTGCCAAGGACTAAGGAAAACCACGAAAACCTCACTCTCAGAGCAGTCCGTCGAGCTGGAACTGAGGACCCTGCGACTGATAGCCAAGCGTGCAAGCCACTCGACCATCAGCCGAGTAAGGGAATTTCTGCAAAGAAAATTTGGAAATAGGTGGATTGGTCGTGGGGGACCTATATCATGGCCAGCTCGTAGTCCTGACCTTAATCTCCTCGATTTTTCATTTTGGAGATTTATGAAAAGTGAAGTGTATGCCGCAGAACTAAATAGTGAAGAACGATTATGGAACAGAATTGTGGAATCTGCTGACAGATTTCGTCGTAATAATGCCAACATATTTCAAAGATGGCGTCAGTCATTAACTCGAAGATTAAAAATGTGTATTCAGGAACAAGATCACCAATTTGACCACCTTATGCAGAACTAATATATATCTTATATTTTTGAATGTTGTTTTGTTTAATAAAAGCCCTTTTAACTTCAACAGCTTGTAACTTGAAAACAAAAAGCAATCGGACATTAGTGTATAGGAACTTATTTTTTTATTTCTGGGTCCTCTATCACATGTTGCTATTGCATTGTAGTTTTTTCCAAGTCATCCTGTATATACATAATCCTCTTAACATTTCTTTCGGTATTATTTTGTTTGTCACGGAAAATTCCTTTCTAAAAATAGAATCCTCTAAGAACACACCCCCAAAATTTTAATCTGCGCATTCCTTCATAAACCTAGTGCATAGCAACCAATAATATCGATTTCTTCCTTCTACCCCATCTTCTAACTATTCGACGACCCTAGTTTTGTTCTCAGCAAAAGCACCCTTGGTGCGAACTGTGGGTCTCGTAACATGTTCTTATCGAGATTTTATCGTGGAGCGAAGTTGATTTGTGAATCTTTGAATGAATCTTTATGAAACTACTGTAAGTTAGCTTAATTTTTTTTTCCCAGCAAGGAGGAAAGTCGGGTTGGTTAGAATAATCAGGATTAAATTATTAAGTATTAGAATAGGTATTGCTGTTGTTTTGTTGGTTTTTAAGTCATTACTTCTTTCCTGTTTCAACTTCCGATGCGTGAAAAAGGGAGCACCTACGTGAAGACGGCAAGGCTGTCGGAATTTAAGGAAACGTGGAGGCTGCTTCTTCAGTACTCACATTCAGAAGGATAATAATAATTTGCCTGGCAAATGATTTTATATAAGTATATTATCTATATGTCCTTGGGCTTGGAGATAACGAAAGTCGTTCCATGGGGGCATTTAATAACAACTGATAACTGACCGATTTATAGTAGACTCGCGATTATGTGAACTAATCAAATTCCACATATTTCAGAATTTCACATAAAGTAGTATTCATATGGACGCGAAGCTACTGTATTATATTTTTGTTATTAACAATCATAGGGAAATTATTTAGTTAGAGTAGGAACATTTCAGTTTGTAACGTTGTTTTCTTTCTTTTACGGTTATCGTTTGTACTGTTTCTATTTTTCCTAGCTGTACCTATTTAACGTTTCCTTTATTCGGAGTAACCTTGGGGTATAACATACTAAGTCGCTATAACTGTTACATTTGTGTTAATTCTTAATCTTGCTCTTGGTATTGTCACTAGAAGTGGAGGTTACGTTAGCATTGAGTTTTACTCATTTTCACTACCTTACCAGGGATACTTCCGATCTGTGTTTTGTTCAGTCTCATTTTACGTGCTTTTTCTCTGTTGTTTGTTATTTTCCATACTTTTCTTCTGTTATCTGGAAGAGTTGGTGAACCACGATTGTTTGTTTATTTCACTTGTCAGATGTTTTGACAGAGCGAACGAAGTTATCGGCGGTCGTTCGGTAAAGTCAGGGTTACCAACTTTTCATTTCTTAATTCTCTTCAAGTTATCATATCTGCGAGTATTTTGCATTAGTCTAGGGGGTTGTTTAGAGCGTTTTGCTTTGTGGGGTTTAATTTACGTCGTTTCCGGTATCGATAATTCTAGAATCGTCAATTTATCGGAAAAGGTTCGAAACGATCTTCCGTTTTGAGACACTCCCGTGTTAGCTCTGAAAGTGTTTACACCTGCGTTGCGTCGTCCGCAATTGCCGTTTGCTGTGTTGAGATTACGCATTTTAGTTTATGCGGATTTAAGGGCAGATTGTGTAAATTGCTGGTTGAATCGTAGTTAATCTGATGGTTTGGACGAGGTCCTAGTTTGAAGTATTACGGTTCGCATCGCCTAGGCTGATTTCTGCAGTCAGAACGACCTTCGTATTTGCATCACCCACGTGTTGCTGAACTCGTGTGGTTTTCTTAAACCCTTGGACGCAAGGTATGTGTAACTTTCCTTCTCTTTTCGTTTTCTAAAACTTTGGTAATCGTTTCAGGGTTTCACCTTCGGGTTTACATTTATTTTATTTTTTTTTTTTTGCTGCGAGCCTATATTGGTATTTTACCGTTGTCTAATTTTGGAAGGATTGATTCAACTCCGTATTTGGATCCTTGATATAAACTATCATATGACTGCCATTCAGGGAATAAACACCGCTTAATTCCACTCTTACTTACGAGTATACCAAACCTGGAGCCATATCCGTGCATCCTGTTCCGGGGTGGCCGTCAGTACTGGAAAGTCAGAACGTAACTCCGAGGGCATCAGACGTAAGGGAGGACGTCTTGGAGACGGAACAAACAGGCTTGTGCATTTAAAACTTATCTTTTTACTTTGTATACTCGTCTAAATTTCGGAGTAGAGTCATATATATATTTAGAGTAAGAGTAAGAGTTTTTATTACTTTTTTTTTGCTATTGAATGTCTGTGATATTTATACATATGTAAACGTTGAAGTCGTCGGATGCGACTGAGTCATTATATCGTTACTGAAATTATATTGTTAGCGCAAATGCATTGGTGATCATCAAGGTAACGCGTATGAAAATCCATCCGAAGTTGTCATATAAGTTTACTATATTAACCTTTTTTTTTGTTAAATTATTTTAAACTCGATTTTAATTCGAGCCCTAATCACTTTAGTGTCTGTTTATACGTCCTTTGGACGGTAGATGGTTCTGTATATATTTTATCAACCTAAAGTTAACCTTGTGGAAAGTGTATTTAATTCCACCCAATATTTAATTGAAATATTTACAATTTTTACACTAAGCTTTACTACATTTCTTAAAATAAATTTGTTATTTACTTTTACCAAGCAATCTTGTAGTTTCGTTAATTTTCGTTACGCTGATTTCCCTCTTACTTTCAATCCCCGAATTTCCCGTTTTGACGGACGCCTCGACAGGGTATGTTTTAAAGCGGGTGGCGCCTTTGTTTTCGTTCTCTGTTGTATAACCCACACCCGTCTCCACTGAAGCCGGCGGGACCCTGAATGACAGGTAAGAACTTTAGATCTTTCGAAGGAATCAGCAGCAGTTTGATATTTAGCGAGAAATTTTGGTGGCGTCACAAGTTGTTATGGAATCCATATAGTATTTAGAATAGGTAATTTACCTCTTACAATTTATCGTCTATGAAACGCACTCCATGAAGAGTCCAAATGAATACGGTAAAACAAGTATTGGATAAGCAAAAAAAAAAGATCATATGCATTAGAGACGAATCGGAGAAAAACGTGATTTACTGTACCGTGTAACAGTTCCAACGAACGCGTGACTGGCTCATTGGATAATCGTCGCATTACATACCAGGATATATTCACTCTAAAAGCCGACTTATACCGTCCCACTTTGTTAATTACATACACGATCCTCGTAACCGGGCAAATGAAGCCCATTCTCTAACTGAGGTCGCTTTATCATCGCACGTTGCCGCCGTGCTATATACCGAACGTTCAAAAAACAAAATTTTAAGCGTTACGTATAATTGCAGTATTAAACAAATAAATATACAGCAGGTTCGACCGCCCCACATAGGAATATTTGTATCTTATAGTTATAACCGATCAAAAGATACCATGTGATTCAAAATGATTGTCGTAAGAAAAAAACTGTGAAAAATTTATCTATACTTATTACCAATTTAATGAGCGAAGTTAACTACATACAAATTTCATACATTAAATGAATTTTCTTGACATTTAGCGACATTGGCGTGCGTGTTATAGTATCTTTCGATTATTTATCTTATAATTTTTTTTCAAATCGTTTATATTTACATCCAATATCACCAACAATAGTATTTCTGAATACTGTAAGAAAATAAGGGAATTTATTTTTGGTAATAACTCAACAAACAGGTAAAAAACAATATAACATTAAGTGAAATAGTTTATTACATTTTAATAATTTTATAGGCTTATCATACACCTCAGCGCCAATGAGCTGTCAAAAGAAAGTTACATTTTCATCCCTATAAAAGTTTCTACGGTACAGGAATTATTACCAATTAGAGATACGATAGGCGATTGGAATATTGTCATTGGTTTAATAACAAATTTAAGGGACGATACTGATGAAAATGGACAAATCATTTTTCTCGGATGAAGCCTGGTTTTATCTAACAGACTATATCAATTTACAAACTATTGTATCTGGTCTGCAGAAAATCCACACGAATTTCGAGAAACGCAATTGCATCCCCTAAAAGTTGGAGTTTGGTTAGCTATGTCCAGGCAACGAATAATTTTCTTCGAGGAAACTGTAACAGCCCAACATTACCAACAGATGCTGGAATTGTTTATTGGAGAGTTACAAGAAAATGAGGTTTGAAGGCAGGTTATTTTCAGCACGATAATGCTCCCAGCACATACTGCTCGACAAACCTGCCAATATCTTCAACAGTTTTTGGCTGACAGATTCGTTAGAGCACAAAGATAGCCACCAGATCGCCTGATCTAACCCATTAGAATTACTTCATGTTCGGCTATAAAAAAATAGGATTATAGAAACCGCATGCATACATAGAAGAACTGAGAGATGCAGTTTTGTCACTTAATAATTATACTAATTGTATGCTATAATTTAAAGTAATAAATAAATTTAGTTAAATACCAGTTAGTACTGAATTATAAAATCATAATTTAGTAAAGTCTAATTAATTACATTTCATTTTTACAAGCAGAAACACCAAACCATAGTCGTTTATATAATGCGAGTTCAAATATAGGTTACGTTTTCTTTATTTATGACAGATCCGTATACTTTCTTATGTTCGAACACTGACTTAGTTCAAACCTTCATTACAAACACGCGGCATATACCTACACCCTGTTACTATCTATAGGAGCGGATTTGACAATCATTTTGAATCTCTGTGTACAATAAAAAAATCGGTCTAAAACCACTTCAATTCTATTTTTCTCAAGCTAGATAATCGATCTATCACTAAGCAGGCTTAGAAATTCACATGGGTATGAAAAGGTAATACGTGTTATTGGAAACAAACGAACATAGCCACGAGGCCGCCGCTTCTTAGCACGGGCACCAACTATTGATATGAAAGAAGTTCAACTTCAGTTCATTGAATGAATGTTGGCAATTATTGCTTCATAAACCAACAAGCAAAATTTGCCTAAGCTCTAACCTTAAGCACTTGTAATTCTAAATATGATGCAAGTAGGAGTGTTATGAAAATTTCCCGTTGTTTTTAATAAGTTTGTCATAAATCCCACTTTCTCTCGCGTTGTAATGACGATTTGCCACTTTTTACCGCTAACAATGTTAAAACCCCGTCATCTGTGCTCTTCAAAACGTAAGTAATAATTTTGTTTTTTAAATGAATTTACTAGATTTGATTCAAAATTTTCGTTGTGTAATTATAGATATGCCCAACATCCACAGAAATTACAAGTTTGCTGGATGTCGAAGAACTTTAGGATTAAAGAATCAATTCGTATAATTTTGTAGAAATTTTTTTAATATGCTCCAAGAGTCCTTTGATAGTTTAGAATTACAATAATCATTATTTAAGATGTACCTTAGCCGTAACTGCTATTAGCAGTTTTGTCAGACTGGCACGGCTGTACGGTCAATATGCTAACAAAAGGCAGAGTCATGGCAGTTACAGTTAAAGTGTGATGGTATTCTTCCTGAAATAAATGTTAATGATGAATTATCTCCATAGAAATTAATCAGGTAATTTACTTTCGTTTAAAACAAGATAGTAACAATTAATTCGAATTTATATCTTTATACAATTTATCTTGATTAATGTTTACAATTTCATCTTAAAACAATGACTATTTTTGCCTCTTTCCTTCACATACTCAAAGTAAAAAGCTCTTCGTACATCAGTTTCAAAATTTGCTCAAACATTCTCCTCAGCTTGGTTTCATTTAGAAGTGCCTTGGCTAGTTCCATGAAAACATACAAGGAGTTCCTTAAAAAAAAATTAAAATCAGAAAACTGTTTCAATACAATTTCTATTTTTTCTAATGCTTAATTAAAATTTTTAATAAATAGTGTTCAAAATGAGAAAACCAAATTTAAGATAGGTACAGTTGACATTCTTTTCAATTTTATCGATTGCTTGTAGAGTATATTTTCGCTTTCGAAGTTCAGAATAATGTTTTTCCTGCTTTATGTTCCTTTACTATTTAAATTTCTCATTATATTTATATTAATAGAAGCAACATGTGTAATTCTCTTTTAAATTTATAGTGATTTGTTTCTAACTAAACTACTTAGTCAACTGATTTTAATATTAAATTAGATATGTCTGTGATTTCGGCAAGCATATTGGTCAATATTTACACCTACATTTTAATTTAACAATGCTATAACATAATTTCTAATCTTAAATTGTGATTATTCATAACAGATACGTTACAAATTACAATCTCAAAATGAATTAAAAATGTAATCATGACATTGTTAAATTAAATGTAAGCTGTAAATGCTATACCTCTTATTAGCAGACGTATCACACTGATGAGATTAAGCAAAGTCGAAATATATCTAATTTTTAAAATCTGGCGCCATATTTCGTAAGCACGGCTCCGCTGGCCGCTTTCTATGGCGTATCATGACGTCACGTGTTTCCAACGAAAAGTACAGAACCTGCGTTTCTCTTTATTGCTGTTCTGTGAAAATTCACCCACTCTTGTTTTTTGACAAACAATGAGTTGGAACTGTCACTGTCAGAATCGCATTTCCTTTTTTTTGGATATCGTGCATATGTTTAAAAAAAATACCTGTTGAATGTGGATGTGAGAGGTATGCACATTATTATATAACATTATTTAATTATTGTATTGTTAACATTGTACGTTTACAATGTTTCTTTAGGAATTTTTTTGCAGTACATTTTTGAGATATCAGTAATTTTTGATAGGTGTCGGCACTTATCGAGTTATATTTCTTTCGCAAACATGAATTTTTTATTGATATCAATTATATATTGCAATAAATTTTTCCGCCCCCAACCGCCATTTTGTGTTTTGTTCATTCAAAGCTAGCGAGTAAAAGGTTGAACTATTTCACCATGGTAGTTCTTGGTTATTTTCTTTCTAGACCTTTCGCATGCGGTCAAGACATTTACCAGAAAAGAATTGTATGACATCCTGAAAGAATATAAAGGGACGAAAATTGATGAAAAAAATTCGTTAATGGAAGAGAAACTTGCAATGTGACAAAATGTCCACCTAATCAAAAAATGGTTTTAAGTCGAGATTAAAGTATTTCAAGAGTGATTTCAAGAAGAAATAGGCAGCCGCTAGTTTTAAAAATAAACGTTTTTTGAGAAATTAACAGACATAACAAACATACCTGATGATGGCCTAGGCCGAAACTAGTTGTATGTGAACTTAAAATTAAAGGATTGATTGAAGAACAGCGAACATTTTGTACTACTTATCCACTATACAGGGTGTTCCTAAATATCATGTACATAAGGAAGGGGGTAATTATTTGGTTTATTTTCTGCCTAAAATTTCATATAAACATAGGTCTGCAAACGCTTCGTTACCAATCTGCAGGGTGTTGAAATTTCAAGATTTTTTTCACTTTTCACTGTATAGATCCTACAGTTTTTGAGATATTTTGCTCAAATTTGGAAGGTAGGTACGCTATAAAGACCTGCATCATTAGCCATGCCAAATGATGATGTAAATCTACAAGGTAATAATTTTTCGGGGTCATGCCCCTTTCCCACCCTGAACTTTTTTCGATGCGCCACTGCTAGATTCTAAAATACGCAACAAAATTTCTATCTTGTTTAGAAACTTTTTGATCTCTTGTATTTTTTTCTTATCCTGACCGTTACCGAGAAAAAAAATAGAAAACAATTTTCTGTAATTCGCCAGAGAAAATTAAATTTTTTAAAATGGTCAGCAGGTCTGGCTTATTCAGATAAATCACTTGAGTTATTAATTTGACAACTAACATTAGAAATCGTAACTTGTGTCTGTATAAGTAAAGAGTTTAAATTGCAAACTGTAAGGTGTAAAAGTGTTTTAAATACTCGTTATAATTTTGTAAATATGCCAAATTTCACTAATTTTCTGAAATGGCTAACATGCATTTTATCTACGACCTTGCGAATGGAAATGCCAAGAGAACCCAGGCGCCTACAGGAGCGCTATACCAATTAGAATGATACCCGATCATCGAATTATTTTCAAATATTCATAGGCGTCTTGAGAAACTGGAAACTTTAAAAAAAGAATACTAATGATGCAGGTAAACCACGTACTGTTAGAACACCACATGATCGAAGAGGCTGTTCTGTATGGAAATAGACAGACATCCTGCACCAGCACCAGAAAAAGCAGTGAACATTTAAATATATATCATCAAGTTGTTTCCCGTGCTATACCCTTACCACATTCAAAGAGTGCAGGCTCTTCTTCCCCGAGATTCCCTTTAAGGATTGGATTTCGGCAAATGTACCTTAATAAGCTAGCAGCAGACCGCATTTAAATTGTAAAATCCTTTTTACCGATAAAGCGAATTTTTCAAGGACTTCAATTATGAATTTCCATAACAATCCACACGTGGGCAGATGAAAATCCACATGAAATATAACAAACGCATTTTTCAAGAACAGTTCTCATTAAATGTAGGGTGGTATAATTGGAGATAATTTGATTGGTCCTTGTTTTTGCCTGGTCGACTTACTGGTCAGTCATACAGGCTGGTTTTGCAGAATGAATTGCCTTTATTACTTGAAGACTTGCCCCTTTTACTTAGAAATCAAATGTGTATATGCACGATGGCGCCCATCACATTTTTCATTTTTGGCTCAGGATTATTTAAATGAAGTATATGAGAATAGGTGGATAGGACGAGCTGGACCTCAGCCTTGGCCCCCTAGGTACCT
Organism: Protaetia brevitarsis; assembly: GCA_004143645.1. NCBI lineage: Eukaryota > Metazoa > Arthropoda > Insecta > Coleoptera > Scarabaeidae > Protaetia > Protaetia brevitarsis. The sequence continues at coordinate 120,952 of RXPK01001334.1, read as the reverse complement.
GACTTAAATAGTATAGATTTTTTCCTGTGGGACATCTCAATCTCTAGTGTATACAACCACCTGTGAATACTGTTGATGACTTACGAAATCGAATATATCGATGGATTTGAAACGATAAGAAATACTCCAGGAGTATTTGAGAGAGTGCGAGCATCAATGAGAAGAAGAGCGGACGCCTGTTATAAGGGTTGGAGGAGGAGACTTTCAACAATTGTTGCAGCATAGTTTCCTTGTCATTGTTATAATTAGGGTTTTTATTGTTATTAGTTATGTTACTTTATATTGTAATAAAACAATGCTACGAAAACGCGTCATCCTATTTTTTAACACGGTAGTAGCACCTTAACTTTAAAATTAATAAACTCAAATGATTATCTGAATAAAGCCAGAGCCTGCCAGACCATTTTAAAAAAAAATATTTTTCTCTGGCGAATTACAGAAAATTGTTTTTTTTTCTCGATAACGGTCAGAGGATAAAAAAAAAAACAAGAGATCAAAAAGTTTCTAAACAAAACAGAAAATTATTGCGTATTTTAGAATCTAGCAGTTGCGCATCGCAAAAAAAGTTCAGGGTGGGAAAAGAGGGCATAACCCGGAAAAAATTATTACCCTGTAGATTTACCTCATCATTTGGCATGGCTAATGATGCAGGCCTTATAGCGTAACCTACCTTCCAAATTTGAGAAAATATCTCAAAAACTGTAGAGCTATACAGTAAAAAGTGAAAAAATCTTGAAAATTTCAACACCCGGCGATTGGTAACGAAGCGTTTGCAGACCTATGTATTATGAAATTTTAGGCACAAAATAAGCCAGATAATTACCCCCTTCCTTATGTAGATGATATTTAGGAATACCCTGTATATACATACATACATCTATACATCAATCCAAAGACGTAATGAATTAATCTTTATGTTCGTTCAAAACCAAAAAAGCCTATTCGCCGTATTTAAACGAAAATTGCTGTTAAATTTACCATTTTTTTTTGGTTGAATCAATGCATGTATTTCTAACAACGCTGTAAGAGCAAGTCAAAACCCACAGCACCTAAAGCAAGCCAGTATAAGTCCTAGATACAACAAAGGTTAACATATTACAGTCAGAAAGCCACAAACTATAAAATTATGTAATATACCTACAGTATTATTCTTAATAAACACATTAAATCACTTATCCAATAGTGTTCACGAACCTTTAAACTGTAAACGCAGCCATCTACTTATTTATTACTCGCTGGTAAGCTCTATAGACGTTAATTGGAAGACCTGCCGACAGTTAAGGGTCACCGTTGTTCGCGTACGTTGTACGCTGCAGTCTTTCTTCGCAATTACTAACTTAACATGTTCAACAGAGTAATCGTTGCGGAGATATGCAATGGGCACGTGCTAAGTTATTGACCCAGGATAAAATATTTGACGGTCATTTTATTTATAATTACATTGTGTATTCTTTCAGACAATTTTTAAGGTCAAATGTGAACGTTGGTGGTAGTAGTGGGCACACTATATTCGGTGAATATTTGCAACGAATACATCCTACAGGAAATTGCCCTTTACTACCGAGTTAGTATGTACATTTCATATGATACGCATTATAGACATAATTCAATCGTTATTAGTGATTCACGCAAGCTGTTTAAAAAAACATGCCTTATTTTATAAATACATTCTTTTTATCTATACTTTCAAAGGCATGGAACTACAAATACAGTGTTACTACAAAAGAAGTAAACACTTTCAATGTTTTATTTATATTGTCCAAAACTAATAACGTTATTAGGAATTCGTTTAAATTATTTTATAAAGTGACTCTTAAAGTTTACTTTGGGAACTCATAGGTGCTCAATATGGGCTCCTCCTGTCACGCGGCACACATCAAGGCGATAGTCTAGTTCAGGGGTCGGCAAACTTTTTTAGGACAGGGCCAAATCGTAACGAAAATTAAGTTCAGCGGCCCAGGTTGTAAACTCTAACGTGTATATTTTTTATTAAGTGTTCCTCTGTGTTTTATTGAACCGAAAACAGTGTACCAAGAAGTTTCCGTCGTATCATATAGGGTGTTTAAAAATTACTGACTTGTCAAAGAATCTTAAAGTTACAAAACTTATTTTTTTTTCAAAAACACCGCGTATATTCTTATATTTTTCTGCAATATTCCCTATAGGCTTCAGTGGTTTTATTTTAAATTATTCCTATCATTTATTAACTTTTCCAAATGGTCAAATAATTTTTACCCGGTGGATTATAAATAACATTACAATAAGTTGTTATTGTTAGTAAATATTATAATAATCATTGTTTTCTATACGTTTGTATCTAGAAAAGTACGCAATATATAAACCAAATAGTCAATATTAAATATTAAAAGTTTATCTTCATCTGGTTCGCATTTTGCAAAATGAGGCAAAATGCGAACAAAAAGTTAATAAAGTGTTTGTGTGATATAAGAATTTGCAGAGGATTGAAATAGCTACATAATGGACTCTTTGCAGACGATGTGGTAATAATAACAGACAGTGAAAAATAAAGAAAATTTGAACATATGGAAAGGAGACATGGAAGAAGAGGGCATGACAATGAATTTAAATATTTAAGAGTAACAGGAAAACAAGATGCTGGAATAAACGATTGATAAAACAATTAAGTACTACGCAATAAACCAAAAAATTATTAATAAAAAGGACAAAAAAGACAAACCTATAGTAGTGTTATGAAGAAAGCCAAGAAAAATAAGATTCCACTATTTTAGGGCATTTGGAAACACATCTCAGTAGTTCAATACCTGCTACTTCTGAAGATTTGGGCACCTTAAAAACATCTGACCACAAAATTTTGAAGTAAAATAGGATCCATTTTTAGGAATTCTAATCCAATCTAGATCACAAGAAATGAATTGCGACATATTTTTTTGTAATACTTCAACGAATGTTAGTATCTTTTTTTTAAAAATAATTTGAAGGGACGAAAGTTGAGAGGGCATAAGGGCATACTATTAATGGACGGAACGATTGTAAAAATTATTTCTCATTTAAAAAAAATATTAATAATTTCTTGGAGTTCCAAAAATCTCAAAAAAACTTTTCCACTATTGCACCATCGAACTGGCGATGGTTAACTCGCCGAGAGCCAATAAAGTTAACCACTGCGACAACTGGTTCAATAATGCAAAATAGATAGAGGTGTTTGATGAATTATGCAATGACCTATTGAAAGCTTTGCACAAAACAAAAATACTTGCGCAGTATCAACAATGACTGTTGACTTATCAAAAATTAACAAAAACCACTAGACATTTTTTGCCTTCTCCATTAAGAAGCGTATTGTGATATTCTCAATTTATCTGACAGTCGCTTGAGCTGAGAGGTCAACAGAAAAACAAACCCTCTTCTTTGGGCACACTTCTTCAGCTTTATCGCAAATCTATTCATGAATATTTCAAATTTAATTCTAAATAAGGTTAGAAATATTATTGCGAAGTACGCCGAAAGCGTTCATAGTAAATGAATCAACCGGACTTATTTACCGCGACATCAGTTGACTATCAATCGGTGAATAGTAGATGTAGATAGCTTCCGGTACAATAATTTTCGTAAACCCTTATTGTGGGTGAGAAAAACTATCGGCAATAGCTGAATTAACCACTTGGTACTTACAACTTGCGCGGGCCGGATTGAAATACGCAGCGGGCCGGATTTGGCCCGCGGGCCGTAGTTTGGCGACCCCTGGTCTAGTTCATTCCAAACCCGGTGTAACATATCTGCATCGACACTTTCCACAGCTCTCGTGATGCGTTGTTTTAACTCATCTAAATCATTAAGAAGCGGAGGGACGTAAACAAGGCCTTTCGCAAATGCCCATAGAAAAAAATCGCACGGTGTAAGACCGGGGCTCCTTGGTGGCCACCGTGGGAGAACGCGGTTGTCGGCTATTGCATGGCCTATCCAGCGCTGTGGAAGTGTTTCGTCCAGATAATTTCTAACGACACGGTTCCAGTGAGGAGGGGCTCCATCCTGTTGGAAGATAAAGTTCCTCCCGTCCTCATGCAGTTGAGGCATCGACCAATTGGTCAACATTTCATAATATGTAGCTCCCATTACTATGTTTTCTTCAAAAAAGACAGGACCATACATCTTTGTACGAGATACAGCACAGAACACATTTACTTTTACGTAAATGCTTCACCAACACTCTCGGAGGTTCAGTCCCCCATATTCGAACGTTGTGTTTATTCACCTTGCCACTTATGTGGAACGTTGACTCGTCACTGAAAATTATCCGCTCGCAAAACTAATCTTCATTACGTTGCAGCATTTCATTGCAGAAATCTTGACGTTTAAGCTTGTCATCTTTACGTAGATGCTGTACCAACTGCAATCTGTAAGGCAATCAGTTTTAGTCGTTTATGTAAAAATTTTCCACACAGTTGGGTTGCGGAATTGTAAGTTCCAAACTTGCACCGTTCCGTTGTTTCTTCTGCGAGGTCTTCGGTTTGGTAAACAGCACGAACACCCTGTCGTTTCAAATTTATTGTACCAATCGTAGATCGACTGTCTAGTAGGTGGTGGTTTTCCAAAACGTGTTCGAAAAAGTCGTTGGACAACAGTTACGGAGTTCGTTTTGGCAAATTCAAGCACGCCATATGCTTGCAGCCATCGTAGCTATTATGCTTGTGCAGTACTACCAACTGCACTATCGAAACAAAAACCTTTTGTTTTATACAATACCAAAGGTGTCTATTTTTTTATAGTAACGCTGTATACAGAGTGTCCCATCGAAGACTGGATCTTTAATTACAGCTCTATTTTTGATGTTGGGAGAAAATCTTTTGTATAAAAATTTTACAGAATTCAATTCTGTATAATCTAAAAAGATTTTTGACTATACATAGTGTCTCAGATAAAAGCAAACGCATACTAACACCGCTCTTTTAAGTAGAACACTGCTATTTTAAATGGAACAGCCTAGATTAGATTAGATTAGGATTGGAGTGGCCTATCGACTTGTTTCACCGCGACCTTTTCAGATCTATTGTGATCCCTTTTTCTCCTAGAGGACGCTCTCTAATTTTGCCCTCTTAATTAGGCCTATCATCTTTGAGAGCGGCTTCTTTATGTAGCTACTAGCTGTGGGGTTCTCCTCCCCTATTACTAGAAACCTTGCCCTCGCCAGGCCTCGCCAGGCCTTCCTTTGAGTGCCCACCTCATTAAGGCGCTTACACAGTCCCAAATCAGCTTAGAGTCCACGCTTGTGGGGCTAATCGCTTTAAATGTGGACTAACTGTCAGAGAAGATAGCGACGCTTTTACCTGGTTCGGTATATCTTTCTATCTCTCGGGTACAGTGATGGATTACAGCAACCTCAGCTTGGAACACAGTCGTGTCTTTGCTGAAGCTTTCCGAAATAGCCTTTTTAGGCTTCTTACTGTATATTCCCGCCCCAGCGCCGTAGTCCGCTTTAGAGCCGTCAATATACCAGTTTGTGTCCGCTCTTACCGGAGTACCTACCTCTCAGTCCTTCTTTTCTGGCATTATAACCTGATATTTTCTATCTAGGTTAAATTTCTGAGCGATGGTGGCTTTGCTGATGAATTTGTGGATATGTGAATTCCATCTGTGCCTTTGATCAAACCATACCCCCAGGTATTTCGCCTCTTTGACATATGGAATCCTTTGGCCTCCTGTCACTAGTGGCTGTAAGCCTTCTAGCGTTCTTTTCCTTGTGAACGTGACAGCCTGTGTTTTTTGAGAATTGACTATGGAACAGCCTATACAGGGTGTCTCACGACGAACTGCATCCATCGATATATGAAAGAGTAATACATTGGAAAATTCTGAAAATTTCGCTGTATACTAGAGCCGACCTGCGCTATTGAACTAAAAATATTTTCAATAATCTAGCGCATCCGGTTGTACCGGAAGTGGCTGTCAACTTTGTTATTTTAATGGAACACCCTATATATTATTACATTTTTGATTCCCGTTCAAATCTAAAGTAAGTTTGTTAAAACAACTATGTTGTTATTTTCAACCATATTTGAAATATTTGCATTTTTAAAAAATTTTGACAGATGGACGAGTGCATCTGAACTTCTATAACTGCAAGGGTATTTAACTTGGAAAATTGGAAATTTTGTAGAATTGTTGACCGTATAGGGTAGCATCCGAAACCGGAATGAATTTTCGAAAGCATATACAGCGTGTCCGAAAATTACAGTTAAACTTTCGAATTGAAAAAGTGTCAAAACTTTTTTTTTAAATACAACTACCTACTCTTCTCTTTCTCATCAAACTGCCCTTATAAAAATCAAAAAAAAGTCATATTCATTACCCGTCTAAAATGGATACTTTTTAAGATAATTATTAAAATATGTATGTATGGTGTAAGAAGGTAGCTTATGTAGTTTTTTAAGTCATCCTGCTTTGGTATATCTAAGTAAGTCATGACCATTCGGCAAACAATCCAGCATTGATGAAATGTCACTGAGTTGTCAATTATAAACAATGCCGGCACGGTTAAATTATACGAACGAAGATTATTTAAATTTGTTTATTATTTATGGAGAATCCAATAAAGTGATAACAAGAACATGTGATACCTTTGCTGCTCGGTATCCTCAAAAACAGAAACCGTCACCAAACACAGTTAAACGAATAATACAGAATTTTAAAAACTTCGGATCGGTTAAGGCAAAAATTCAAAAAGATAAACCTATTGTTAATAATGCAAACATGGAAATCGTTATTTTGGGATACTTCACAGCGTATCCAACAATGTCTTTAAGACAAGCTGCACTAGAATCAGGATTATCTAGGTGCTCAATACACAGAAACTTAAACTTAAACTTATTTAAAATACTTCATAGTAAAAGTATAAAGCAGCATATTTAAAATAAAAAAAAGCAACAAACGTAAAATTTATTTTAACAAATGTTCAAAGTTACGGCCTTGAACTTCCAGACACTTTTCGCATCTCCGAATTAGTTCTTCATGGGTAGCCTTTCTAATCGATTCGTGGTTCAAACTTTGAAATGCATGTCTTACTCTGACCATACAATCTTCCTTGGTAGTTAGTGGACTATAATATACTCGATTCTTTATTGTGCCCCATACAAAGAAATCCAGAACTGACAAATCCGGAGAGCGAGGTGGCCATAAAAAAGGTCCATCGTTAGCTATCCACTGATCAGCAAATACCTCTTGCAACAAATTTCTAGCCAAGTGACTGTTATGAGGAGGTGCGCCGTCATGTTGGTAAAATATTTGTCTAAGATCAGCCAGCGGCAAATTTTCTAAATATGTACCCTCAAAATTTTGTAAAATATTATAATAACGTTCACCTACAAAGAAACAATCGTGGTTATCTTATGATTAAAAATTACTTACTGATGCTTGCCGTTTAAATTTTCTTCATAGAAATGCAATGCCACCACACCATCATTCCTTACTGCGCAAAAAACGTTAAATTGCCAGCTTTCCTGGAAATTTTGCATTCTAAATACGTGTGGATTCGAATCACTCCAGTAATGCGAATTGTGCCGGTTAAATATACCATTTTTTGTAAATTTGGCTTCGTCCGTCCAGATAATATTGTTCAAGAACAATGGATTCTCTTGAGACCATGTTAAAACAAATTCGCAAAAATTCACTCTTTTTGGAAAGTCAGTATCTTTCAGTTGTTGAACCATGGAAAACAGGTATGGGCGAAATTTATGTTTGCGCAGTATTCTGTGTATTGAGCACCTAGATAATCCTGATTCTAGTGCAGCTTGTCTTAAAGACATTGTTGGATACGCTGTGAAGTATCCCAAAATAACGATTTCCATGTTTGCATTATTAACAATAGGTTTATCTTTTTGAATTTTTGCCTTAACCGATCCGAAGTTTTTAAAAATTCTGTATTATTCGTTTAACTGTGTTTGGTGACGGTTTCTGTTTTGAGGATACCGAGCAGCAAAGGTATCACATGTTCTTGTTATCACTTTATTGGATTCTCCATAAATAATAAACAAATTTAAATAATCTTCGTTCGTATAATTTAACCGTGCCGGCATTGTTTATAATTGACAACTCAGTGACATTTCATCAATGCTGGATTGTTTGCCGAATGGTCATGACTTACTTAGATATACCAAAGCAGGATGACTTAAAAAACTACATAAGCTACCTTCTTACACCATACATACATATTTTAATAATTATCTTAAAAAGTATCCATTTTAGACGGGTAATGAATATGACTTTTTTTTTGTATTTTTATAAGGGCAGTTTGATGAGAAAGAGAAGAGTAGGTAGTTGTATTTAAAAAAAAAAAGTTTTGACACTTTTTCAATTCGAAAGTTTAACTGTAATTTTCGGACACGCTGTATAATGCTTTCGAAAAATTCATTCGGTTTCGGATGCTACCCTATACGGTCAACAATTCTACAAATTTCCAATTTTCCAAGTTAAATACCCTTGCAGTTATAGAAGTTCAGATGCACTCGTCTATCTGTCAAAAATTTTTAAAAAATGCAAATATTTCAAATATGGTTGAAAATAACAACATAGTTGTTTCAACAAACTTACTTTAGATTTGAACGGGAATCAAAAAATGTAATAATATATAGGGTGTTCCATTTAAAATAACAAAGTTGACAGCCACTTCCGGTACAACCGGATGCGCTAGATTATTAAAAATATTTTAGTTCAATAGCGCAGGTCGGCTCTAGTATACTGCGAAATTTTCAGAATTTTCCAATGTATACTCTTTCATATATCGATGGATGCAGTTCGTCGTGAGACATCCTGTATATTATTCCGTTTTTAAATTCTACGTAGAAAAATAACATGACTTTATACAGTGTGGTCCACTAACTATGCAATAAATGGGATTTTTCTTTATTAGTTGCGCAATTGTAAAATAAATACTACCAAACGTTGGTTCATGTTTGATATCTAGACTGGCCACACTTTAAACTGTATTACAGTCAATTAACTTACAGGGCAGAAGTAGTATGGAAATTGTAAAAGAGTAAAGCACCCTCATGTCGAAGAATAGAGCAAAATATTATTAAAATTAGTACATTAGAATTAAAAAATGCATCCAAATATAAAAGTCATGGCCTGCTACTTTATAAAGAAAAAAATTGTTAATTTTGTATTAACCCTTGTATAATATTTGTTTTTTTTTTTTAATATTTAATATTATTACTTATTGTATAATTTTCTTTTTAGTGAAATTATTGGCTTTTTGATCAAAATTCTTCAATGCAGTAAGACGTTCCGACTTGTTTAAGTCTTTTTCAATTACAATACTTTTTATTATTTAATTTTATTTTTTATATACAGGTATTCCACGTAACTGGTTCATTAAAAGTTTATGATGTTCTATTACTTACTTATATTTGAGATTTTGGCACCAGTATCTGCTCGATTGGAACTATAAATGCAAAACACCTTAACCAAAATATCACTTCCGGTTGACCGGAAATGGATGTCAACTTTGTTATTTTAAATAGAATGATATAATTTTTTATTCATTTTTGGATTCTACAAATATAAATACGTGAGTTTTTATTAGCTATTCGTATAGCTACATGTTGCCGTTTTTGAGTTACTTAAGTTTTTCTTTTTTTTTTTTTAGTCATAATCATTGCATCATTGAGAAATTAATATGTCGGTTAATACTGCAAGTAGAGACTCCAAATTTGCTATGTTATGAATGTAGATATAACCCCAACAGACGGTACACACACTTTACATTCTAACATACAGGGTGTTCAAAACTGAGGAACAAAGTGACATATTTTCAAATGCAGAAAACTCAATTTTTTTAAACAGAACACCCTGTATTTTAATTCGGAATTAAGAAGTAAATATCATCCCCTATCACTTTTATATGAGCATTCCCTATACCTATCTTTAATAGATTTTCAGATATGAGCGACTTTTTGTTAAACAGACTAAGTATTCTAATTACATTTACCTTAGTATGTAAACCAGTATTAATTACAAACAACATTATAATGGTATCAACGTTTTTTTTTTCTTTAATTTCGGTGTTGGAAAACATTTTAAAAGTGTATATGGAACCAACACGATACAATTAACAGTTAAAAATTTTAAAATTTTAGACACATATTGGAAGATATCTTGACAAACAACTTTTTATACAGCTGCGTTTTGAAATGTAAGAAAATTTGTTATGATACAAGAAGTGACAATAATATTATACTACTGATGCATAGGTTTTGGATATAAAAGCTATGTCTGCAGGCTCATTTATACTATTTTTATCTTTCTTTATATGAATCATTTCTAAAACATTTCTAGTATGGTAATTTTTTCTTTAGCAAAATTTGTGTTTTCGAAATTAAGAGCCGATTTTATGTTTTTTTTTTTAGAGCTCCACAAATCTAACACCTTTAAATCCCATCTCTCTCAAATTTTCTTTCATTTCAAATCGTAGATGTCTAGAAAGTTTTTTATTTGTCAAGATATCTCCCAATATGTGTGTAAGATTTTAAAATTTGTAACTTTTAAATGTATCGTGATAGTCAAGTTACAATAATTCACAAAGATCCCTTCGATTTCGATAGATTTTAGAGAAAATTTAATTAATTTGACTTGACGAAAATGTGAAACTATTCAAAATTCAAACTATTAATTTTTCTTTCCTTTTGATTTCTTTATTTTTCACAGAAGTAAATCTTAATGTTTAATGTAAAGGTTAGTTGTGATCTCTATTAAATTTTTAATTGTGGGTATTATGACATGAGAAATCACAGTTTTTTTTTTTTGTTTTTTGTTTTACATTCCAATCCAATCAGCTTTGAAATCATTTACTCCCTTGTTTCACGATAGGATTTATTTAATTCATCTTATAGATTAATTGACAAACTTTAAATTCCTTTCTTTTCTTCATTGTATGCAATAAACACATCGAGGCCTATTGTTGTGAAAGAGCCACGTTTCTATGAAAGTAGGATATTCTAGTGGAACCCTGAAATTTAGGTGATTTCATCTTAAAAATTTGAACAAGTGAATTAGCTTCGGGATGCGTGTCTTGTGAACTTTTTCTACAAGAAGCGTAGATGTTAAAGTTAATGATACTATTACCACAGCAATACGTAATTGAAAGAATGTGCAAATAATCCCTGGTCTTCCATACCTACCAGAGTAAAAAAGGGTGTGTATAGAATACCCACTTTAAAATATTATTGTAGTCAAGTACACTGAGAGAAAGAATATGCGTTAACCTAACAATATCTACTATGTTAACACAAAAGGTGTTAATGCAACAATTTTGTATTTAATCCAACTAAAATGAGTCATTTGTGCAACTATTTATTTCTGTTAAAAAAATCTGTTGATTGAAGAAACTTAGATGGTTGAAGGTAAGGTTTTTGTTTGGATGGACCGAAATGGTGATGTTAAAACAAAAAAATCTTTGTAGTTGACGGAAAACATTCATAGCATAATATTGAAACTAAAAAATGGTTAACTTAACCAAAAAAGATGTTTTGCGCTTTGCGCATCTACATATGTAGATCTTAAAAGTATGGGTATATAGGTACTACGTTATACGTTTTATGTATAGTAATTATTAGAAAGTCTTTTCTAGAAAACAATATCATAATTACAATGTATATTATTTCTACTTTAGCTTGTAATACGATTTAATAAGTCAGTATTTGTATATTATGGAATGTACCTATATTAATGTACATAGGTATATTACCTATACCGTCAGATACTCATTTGATCAATGTTGTGGCGTGATTTGATCGGTTGCTTGCTGTTGCAAACCATCAGATATCAGATTGTCTTCGTTCGTGGCTCGTGATATCGTGATATATGGTGAGTTCTAATACTAGCCCTGGGGGACGAACGAGTAAAAGAATTGTTAATTCAGTGGGGATTTGAATATCTAACCTCAGTGTTTGCAGGTAAGCACATTTTGATTCTTATAGATGTTTTGGCAAACGAACGCCATATTAGCTATTAGCACAACATAATGCAACGGTATACTTTATGTTTGAACGGATATATTAAGATCGAGAATATATCGTGTTTATTAGGTTGTAGAATACATTTTCATAGGTATGATATGGGATGTATTTTGCATTATTATTTACTTTGCGTCACTTTAATTCCAAATTAAAATATTATAGTTTCAACGATGAAAATAAACCGCCAGAGATTTCAAATATACAGATAAGTAATAAGTGTATTGTGCTTTCAGCCGCTGAAATGAAGGCGCTTTTACGAGTTTTTGGAGTGTTGGTTGGAGAATTTATACCGATGAATGACCCAGTTTGGGAATTATGTAAATCTCTGCGACAAATTTGTGAACTTGTTGGACAGGCATCAATTACTTTAAAGGACGCCGAATTGCTAAAAGTATTAATTGCAGAGCATAATACATTGTATCTTAAGCTTTTTGGAAACCTCAAACCGAAGTATCATTTTTTAGTTCACTACCCTCGAATCATGACGGTTGTAGGACCTCTTGCGAATATTTCCTGTATACGATATGAAGGAAAACATCGCGTATTCAAATTAGGTAGTAAACCTGTTTCTTCTAGAATAAACATTCCTTATACCATGGCATTAAAACATCAACTTAATTATAGAATTTTGTCTAAAACAGGATTTGAAGAAAATTGCTTTAGGGTAGTATATCTCTTTCAAACAATTTAATGAAATCAAATATATTGGAGCAATAGCAAGCTACTTGATGCCAGAAAGTGTGCCAGACCGTATTTACTTCTTGTCCTGGGTTAAGAGATATGGCGTTTCTTTCAAATCGGGTTTGTTTATATCCTTTGAATTTAATAATTTTTGTCCCGTTTTTGGCTGTATTCAAGAAATTTTGACTCCAAATGATAAACATATTTTTTTGTAATGCAAGTGTACGAAACATTAAAATATAATGATCATTTTCAGGCATTTATTATAACACAAATTGATGAAACACGTTGTATTTATATGAAGGAACTCATTTATTGCAATTCATTTATGTTACATACGTTGTCAGATGGTCGGCAGTGTATTCAAATGTATTTGTAAATAAATATTTTTAGGTGTTACTTTTATATACCTACTATTATTGTAAAGTGTACTTACATATTTGGTATTTTATAACTGTTGTGAAGTTATTAATAAATATATGAACCTAAGTTAGTCATATTTTGTTTTCAAACCCCAATTTGTAATTAATAAAATTTCCAAAAGATCCAAAATGAGATTATTTGAATGAACAAATTTTTTGCTTCAAATCAACCAAAAAAATGTTTGTATTGACACTCTTAATTTTGTGCACTCAACACGTTTTATTTGCTAATGTAACCATAAAGATGCATTGAAGCAAAAATTTATTTTTGTAGTTTCAACACAATTTCGAAGTTACGCTAAGCAGCAATGCTCATTAAACAAAACATTTTTTTTTGTTCTAACATACTGCTGTGGTATGTCTCCCCGGTTGTGTGAACTCTTTGCTGTTTTATTTCCAAGGTCATGTTTTGGCTTTGACGCGCGCAAATTCTCACTAATTTTACTTTTTACTTTGAATTTAGTAGTTTTGTTGGATAATTAATTGTTCAGTTAGTTAGTTCATTTTTCTTTGATTATATGTTTAGCATTAGTTTATCTTGTTTATGTCCTTCTTATAAGGCGATTTCTTTGTTTGTTTGCGGCCGTTGCAGAGCGCGCGCAATCAGCTGTTTTGTATATACCCGTGAGAGGCGACGTTAGGGCTCAGAGTCTGAATAGTGACGGGAGTTTATAGTTGTAAAATTTTGAGATCTTTCATTTTGCCCATTTTTACGATTTTTCATTTGTTTCGGTTTATTTTAATTTTTAATCAGTATTCAGACTTCTCTTCTTATTTTGTGCACAATTTAAGTAAGTTTTTGTTTATTAATATTCGTTTTAGAAGAAAGCGCGTGTAGAGTTTAAATTTTCCGTTTTTTTTTGTAGTTATTAATTTAATTTTAATTTTATCACCTCGGGAAAGGTGAAGTGAAGCTGAGAGCTTGTTTTATATTTCATTTTTTAATTTTGCTTGTTTCTCCACGTTATTTGAATTAAATTTTTAGTTTGCTTTGAATTTTTGAAACCACGTGGAGTTATTTTTTTTGTATTGAAATTCCTTCTAGAACGAATTCACCATTTTGTTTGCTGAAGGATTTGAATTGTCCTTCTTTAATTTTAGTTTCACGCAGGGTTTGTTTTAATCCAGGACCTTCAGTCCACGGTTTTTTTTTAACCCTGTTAATTGTTACCAAATGTTTTTTTTTTTTTTTTTTTTTTCAATAAAAGTTATTAATTAGTATCACCTTAATTAGTTCTTTTATTTTTAATTCTGCCATTTCAATTTTTGGGGATTTTAAAGAAAGTAAATTTATCATAAGCCCACTTTTAATTTTTAAAGAAATTTCCCTGAGATTTTAGAATCTCTAAAAGAATTTAAATTCATTTTTGCTGAGCTAGCTAAATTAATTTTGTCTTTTTTATTTTCCCTTTACTTATATGCTTGGACCATCAGTTCACAGCAATACTTAGAGCTGTATTGACAAATCAAAACCAGTGTTACATCAACTAAACTAAAGCATTGCATTAACGATTAAACTTGTTTAAATTGAAATTGAGGGTTCAGTTGAACCAACGAGTCTATTATTTTTAAGTTAACAAATATATTTCAACAAATCGTAAATTTTAATCTAACAATAAATTTCGGTGGGCCGTATTTAATGCAAATTTTTGGTTGGTTATGCGTATTTTGGTTAAATCAATGCATTTCTTTCCCTCAGTGTAGGTATAGTGCGTACTTACCTACCTGGAGGTGCTGGACATAGCAACAATCCATTTATCGCCCAGAAGACGGTCGGAAGTGTATACAAATATATTTGTAAATACATGCTTTTAGGCATTACTTTTAAATACCTACTATTACTGAAAAGTGTACTTACATATTTCATACTTTATAACTGTTGTGAAGTTATTAATAAATATATGAACCTAATTTAGTCATATTTTGTTTCCAAGCCCCAATTTGCAATTCATAAAATTTCCAAAATATCCAAAATGAGATTATATGAATGAACAAATTTTTTTGCTTCAAATCAACCAAAAATAAAATGTTTGCATTGACACTCCTAATTTTGTGCACTCATTACGTTTTATTTGTTAATGTAACCATAACGATTGCATTGAAGCAAGAATTTGTTTTCGTACTTTCAACACAATTTCGAAGTTAGGGTAAGCAGTAATGCTAGTTAAACAAAACACTTCTTTTTGTTGTTCTAACATACATAGAGCTGTATTAACAAATCAAAACCAATGTTACATCAACTAAACTAAAGTGTTGCATTAACGATTAAACTTGCTTAAATTGAAATTGAGGATTCAGTTGAATCAACGAGTCTATTATTTTCAAGTTAACAAATATATTTCAACAAATCGTAAATTTCAATCTAACAATAAATTTCGGTGAGCCGTATTTAATGCAAATTTTTTGGTTGGTTATGCGTATTTTGGTTAAATCAATGCATTCCTTTCCTTCAGTGTAGTATTTAGAAGAGGGCTTCGGGCGTCTCCCAAGTGCTAAATCCGCCACTGCAAAGCCGTTCACTTTTCGTAAACGTTTCCATATTCCCATACCACACAAAGGATCGCATAAACAAGACGCGAGTAGTGTCCTTATGCAAGTATCACAGTGAATCAGATGGGGCGCTTAAAGACGACGCAACATAGCAATAATTATAGACTCGTATACAGCAAAATCAAGAATGCCACAAAGTTGAGAAGCGTGTATCTTTTATTTTTTACTATTTACCGATGTCGCAAAGAGAGGTTCACTTACGCAACGCACGAATAACGAAGAACACGCGAGAAGGCACCTGCTAAGTATTCCTGTATCACACATATATGTAAGTACGTACTATGTAATGTATTTGTCTCTTACATGGCATACTCGTGCTTGCACGCGAAATAAGCTATATAATATATGGAGATATAAATATTCAGCGAAAGTGCAGCAGCACTGTCCGTTACGCGATCAACCAAATTAGCGGCTCGTTAGGAAATGTTTAGGTAACAAGCAGGAAAAAGGAGTTGTAGTACTCGTTCGGAATGACGTTTAAATTGAGTTAAGTATGTATAAATTACTGTAATTTGGTAATATCGGAACAGTTTTGTAGTCTAACAATATAAATTTATGTACTCTTTTGTATTAATGTTTATCAAACCAAATAATAATCTCTGGATATAATATAGATACTGACAAAGGAACACCGGCGGGTGTCCTCCTCCGATTTCGATGAAACTTAATAGATCGAAAGAGTACCTTAAAATAAGAGACACGTATTTTTTTTTTTTATCGGCGTATCCGCACGATTTTGGGGTACAGCCCCCTCCAAAGTTTGGACGATTTTTCAATTTTTGCATATATTTCCTAAGTTATAACAGATATTAAATTTTCTTCTTAACATAATTTGCAGCATATTGCATGGCCTTAAGGGTGGCGTCGTCCGTATTCGCAAAAAGTTAATAACGGGGGACGGAGTACCCCGTGCTCCCCACTTTTTTTACATTTTTTCTTTTTCTTATTCATCAAAAGAAGGCCGATTTTACATAGAATACGATGATTTATAACAAGTTTAGAAAATTAATAATTGTAAAAATAGAAAAATAATAATAAAGCTTCAAAATTAATAAACTTGTCTATTGATATAAATCAAATGAACTATAACAGAAATAAGTTTTTATCCTTAACATAATTTTCAGCATAATACATGGTCTCAAGGTAAATATCTTCATAAAAAGCTAATAACGGGGGACGGGGTACCCCATACCCCCGCATTTTTTTAATAATAAGTTTATTCATAATTCATCAAAAAAAGAGCGCTTTTACGTAGAAAACGGTGATGTATAATAAATTTAGAAAATTAATAATAGTAATAATAACTCAAAATAAATATATGTACATGTCTATTGTGATGAATTTGATATGCACTTATCTACGCATACGTGAGTTTAATTAATTATTCCGTCACTTCAGATATAATTGGTAGTTTGCATTATAAATTTAACGCGATAAGGGATCTGGTGATTAATCATATTATTATATAGATAAAAATAAATCCCGAATGCATAGTAATTAACCACGAACGTTTAAGTGGTCACGTCTTCTTTAGGAAATAGGTATATAAGACGAGTATTCCAAATGAGAACATTAGAAGTCGTTTTCGTGCAGTGTAGGTCAGTACCTATAGTTTCGCACAATGGCGGTCGTAAATATAGCAAATGTGTTGAACATGTTACTTGCAACGTCAAGTTACTAACATCGCAACAATTCCTTTGACACCGCAAGAAAGTGAGTTGCATGATGCCCTGAAAAATATATTATTTCTGCTCAACAAGACGCCATGTTCTCCTTTCACGATGTAACTGGATTAGAGTTTGAAGAATTAGCAGAACCACACGAAGCGCAATTTGTGGAAGAAACAGCAGAGGACGAAGAAGACAATTATGAAGATATTGCGTGTGTTCCTGAAGAACGGGGTAGCGTTATAGACCTAGATTACAAAACTAGAGCTGTCGACTACTGGAAAAGTGGTAAATCCAAGCCACGTACTTTGGCAGGTGTCATCCAAAAATTCAATCTTATATATTGATCTTGTTCGCTATTGCAATATATATATATATATATCAATAATCGCATTACAGTATGTCATGTATTTAAACATTTATAAGCATTATAATGTTTTTGTAATTCTGTTCTATTCTTTCCGAAATGTTATAATCGTTACAAACACATTAGTTATATTTACGCTCCATTGTACACCTACATTGCACGAAAAATTTGAAATAAATTAAAAAATATATATGTATGTATTATTTAATCCTTCGTCCTGTGCAGCAAATTTGTTCATATATACGCACTAAAGGATTATGGTATCTAAGAATGAATAACATTTTATTAAGGAAATATATAAAACGCAGTCACTAACTGCAATTGATAAAACGATTTATATTGCTACCACCGATAAAAGTTTCGTATAGTATATAGTATAAGTTAGTAGACATAGAAAGGTTTGACCATAGCTTATCGAGTAGATACAATTCTAAATTAAGAAATATTTAAGTAAGGAGAGCAGCGGAGTAACGATAATAAATAATTGTTGTTAATGAACTATATTATTATTATTACAATTATTTTTATTATTAATCCTCCAAATTTATTACCATTGTTTTCTATGTAAAAGCGATCTTTTTTTGATGAATAATGAATAAACTTATTATTAAAAAATGCGGGGGTATGGAGTACCCCGTCCCCGTTATTAGCTTTTTATGAAGATATCTACCTTGAGACCATGTATTATGCTGGAAATTATGTTAAGGATAAAAACTTATTTCTGCTATAGTTCA
The DNA here is from genome assembly GCA_004143645.1 of Protaetia brevitarsis. NCBI lineage: Eukaryota > Metazoa > Arthropoda > Insecta > Coleoptera > Scarabaeidae > Protaetia > Protaetia brevitarsis. The sequence goes on along the minus strand of RXPK01001334.1, from coordinate 102,541 downwards.
TTTGATTTATATCAATAGACAAGTTAATTTTGAAGCTTTATTATTATTTTTCTATTTTTACAATTATTAATTTTCTAAACTTGTTATACATCATCGTATTCTATGTAAAATCGGCCTTCTTTTGATGAATAAGAAAAAGAAAAAATGTAAAAAAAGGGGGGGTACGGGGTACCCCGTCTCCCGTTATTAACTTTTTGCGAATACGGACGACGCCACCCTTAGGGCCATGCAATATGCTGCAAATTATGTTAAGAAGAAAATTTAATATCTGTTAGAATTTAGGAAATATTTGCAAAAATTGAAAAATCGTCCAAACTTTGGAGGGGACTGTACCCCAAAATCATGCGGATACGCCGATAAAAAAAAATACGTGTCTCTTATTTTAAGGTACTCTTTCGATCTGTTAAGTTTCATCGAAATCGGAGGGGGACACCCGCCGGTGTTCCCTTGTAAGTGGAATGGACTGGGTGATTGTGATTTGTAATTACTTTACTTCTTAAATGTCATCAGGAATGTCAATGCATTTGTATACATTTGGTTCCTTCAGTAAGTACCAATTTCAGTTCACGCACTAGTGCATAAAATGCTGCTTTACGCACGCTTTTAAGTGCAAGAAGTTGCCTATTATGCAATATGAGCACAAAAATCAAATTTTACATCATATACAGTGTGGACCAATGGGGTGAAAAAGTAATATAAGATCCTTACTGTAAATCATAAAACAAAATATTAATTAAAAGCAATAATTGTAACAGATCGGAAGACATTTAGTTTAAAATTAGCTGAAGATATGCAGAGTTTTCAATAGGAGAGTAGCGCTATAAGACCCAATCTCTTTTAATGAAACATTCTATATATTTTTAAAGATTTAGATATTGCATTGAGGTTGTTTTACGAATATAAAAAGTTTCTTATTTTTAATTGCTGGGTTGCCAAGTTATTCAAGAAAAAGTGTAAAATTTCGAAATTACATGTAGTAACAAAACGTATCACGGCAGCCGTGGTGTTAATTTTCCACAAACAATATTTGGTAATTATGCAGGCAGGAGATGACCCTACACTGCGAGTATAATAAAATGTGATTATAATCTACAGGGTGTTCTTTATAGATGGACAAGGTCGGCAAATTACGCAAAGATAGCAAGCTTCTTACTGTATATAATCATTAACGAAATAACGCCAACCCGCCGGCCTTTCAAGATCTGTAATCGATATATGTCGATTTTCGCACGAACCTGCATACACTCCTCGCTAGCTCAAATGGTAGAGCGTTCGTCCGGTAAACGAGAGCGTGTAGGTTCGACTTCTGCGTGAGGAAAAATTTTTCTTGGGAAAATTCCTCTTAAAAACTTACAGTAGTTAGCAAAAATACATTAATTCGTAAATGATTTTATACTGTAAAAAGTTTGCAATCTGTATATCTTTAGATAATTTTAAGCTAAAGGCCCGATCCGTTACAATTATTGTATTTAATATTTTGTTGTATGTTTTATAGCAAGGACGTTGTTACTTTTCCACACTATTGACCCACACTGTGTATGATGCAAAAATTGACTTTTTGCTCATATCGCATAATAGGCAACTTCTTGCACGTATTTTATCCACTAGTGCGTGAAGTGAAATTGGTATTTACTGAAGGAATCAGATGTATGTTTGATTCCTGATAACATTTAAGAAATAAAGTAATCACAAGTCACAAACAAGCTAGATGCGTCAGTATCTTGGAAGTCATTCGTCCATTTTTGAGAGGGATTTTCCCCAACTTCGGTGAAACGTAACCCGTTTTAGTATGCAACTAAATATATAGCTGAGCAATTTAATAAGTCTGCATTAAAAATTACAGCGAATTTGAAATTTTGCTTTCATCATGGCATATCCTCTATCTATAGGATCGATCGGCAGTGATTAAGAGAGCTCGGATAATAAGCCACTCCCATAAAGAAGAAAGTTTGATTAACGCCTCCGTAAGGTATGACACAAAGGCTGTGCTCCGATAAGCCATTAAAAAGTGCCCCTAAAGCTATCAGGCTGAAATTAAAGCAAATTAGTACTACTGTCACACATACTATAAATACCAAAAATTAGCTCAATCGATGCCACCCCATTCGAGATATTAGCATAAGGGCGGAAAAATTCAATATTTTTTTTCTCAGGAATTACTTAAGCTATCACGTTCAAAAAAATGATGTAAGTAAACACTGATTATAGGCATTCTATAAAAAATCAAGAACTAATTCCCTCCACTCAGTTCAAAGTTATTATTATTTTCCCCCTTTTAAGGGCGGTTTTTTTGAGTTTGGTTCAAGGTGCCAACTTGGCTTTTTGTTATATTAGACCGTATGCATTTAGGTTTATTATATATTTTTTTTCAGTTTTTTCTGTGTGGTAAAACATGTAAATAAAAAATCAAACCTCTTTGAATGATCTTAGTAAGAACAATTTGTTATTGTTTATTTTAGGGTTAAAACAATTGTTCATGCATCAATTTCAAGATTCTCTGTATGTATGTTTCAGCCGTAGTAATTATAAAAGCATAGAAATATAATAAAGAAAATTATAACAACAAAATAATATTTATTTGTGTACACGCAGTTGAAAGTTATTGTTATTTTTTCCTTTTTAAAAGGACGGTTTTTTTTGAGTTGAGTTTAATGTGTCAATATGATTTTTTTGTTATATAGTAATGTATGTATTTGGGTTCATTATATATATTTTTTAAGTTCTTTCTGTGTGGTAGAATGTGGTAGAATAAAAACAAAAATCATCGAGCGGTTTCAGGATTATTTATATGTTGTACACTTCAGCCCTAGTAGTTATGAAAGCACTGAGCTATAAAAATAATTCTGTAAGAATAAATAATAATAAGTAGTATATTATTATATAATATATTATCTATTGTTACATTTATTATTAACATATATGTATTCATAGACAATATAAAATAATATTTAGCTCCGTACACGAAAATCAAAGTTCCCTTTGGGGGGTGGCTTTTTGAATTTAAGGTTCCAACTTGACTTTTTGCTGTATAGTAATGCCTGCCTGCATTTGGATTTACTATATACTTTTTTCCTAATAAATTCTTTACAAGTGATGTCATATGAACTGAGAAGTATGCTCTTGATTTACAACCTTCACTGATTCTTCTGGGAAGAATGAATAGCTCCAAATAAGTATTTTTATCATCTTCATCGTTTATTTATTTGTTAACATTTTTTTCTTCCAGATATTTTTATTAGCAAACCACCGCGATTAATACACTTAAGTGAGAACATATTTTAACTTACTTTCTACAGCACTGCTGTTTATTCTACATAAAGAAATTACATTAAACAACACTCTTCAAACTCTCACAATCAAATAATTGTCATATTAAAACAAATTATGCACGTCTCAGAACAATGATTAAAGAAATATGTATAATAAGTGTAAATATCTATTTGGCAGTTAGAACAAAAGTAAAATACGAATAGCGGTTCTGTTCAACATTAAGAAAATCATAACAACTATAAATACATAGCTTGTTGCAATAACAAATGTGGATATAATTATGTTGTTATTAGAACAATAAATATCTAACAGAGATTTGATTGATTTATGTTAATATGTTATATCATATAAAAACATATATATTGTCCCAAAACGCATAGATTTATAGGTAACAAAAAATCAAGTCGAATTGTTAAATCCAACTTGAAAAAACATCCCCCAAAAGGACAAAATAACTTCGAACAGCGTGTGCGGAATTAAATATTATTTTATTGTTACATTATACTTTTTTATGTGTCGATGCTTTTATAGATACTAAGGGCTGAAATGTACATACATATAAATAATCCTGAATCCGATCGATGAATAATTTGAATTTTATCCTTAAAATAATCAATAACCCAATGCTGCTGCTAAGATCAAAGAGGTTTTTTTTTTTTTTATTTGTATTACTTCACTGAAAGAACTTGACGAAATATATAATAAACCCAAATATAATTATACACTCATTACATATAATAAAAAGTCAAATTGGCACCTTAAACGCAACTCAAAAAAATCACCCCTCAAAAAGGGAAAATAATAACAACTTTGAACTGCGTGTACGGAATTAAATATTATTTTATTGTTACATATTGTTTTGTATATTTCGGTGCTTTTATAACTAATAGGGCTGAAACATTTATACAAATAATCCTGAAATTAATCGATAAATAATTATTTTAACGCTAAAATAACCAATAACAAATTGCTCCTACTAAAATCATTCAAAGAGATTTGATTTTTTATTTATATGTTCTACCACACAGAAAAAACTGAAAAAAAACATATAATAAACCTAAATGCATATGATCTAATATAACAAAAAGCCAAGTTGGCACCTTAAAACAAACTCAAAAAAACCACCCCTAAAAAGGGGAAAATAATAGTAAGTTTGAATTGAGCGGAGGGAATTAGTTCTTGATTTTTTATAGAATGCCCATAATCAGTGTTTACTTACATATTTTTTTTGAACGTGATAGCTTAAGTAATTCCTGAGAAAAAAAATATTGAATTTTTCCACTCTTATGCTAATATCTCGAATGGGGTGGCATCGATTGAGCTAATTTTTTGGTATTTATAGTATGTGTGACAGTAGTACTAATTTGCTTTAATTTCAGCCCGATAGCTTTAGGGGCACTTTTTAATGACTTATCGGAGCAGAGCCTTTTGAGACAGAGTGATAAAATGAGTGCATGCCATATCATAAAGCAAGTTTCACAAAAAAAAACACCGGCATTAAGAGCAAACTAGACTTTTTATTTTACCAAGAAATGTTAAAGAACGTTAGCAAAATTAATTAAACGGTGATCAAATTTAATTAAAAATAATAACTCTCTCAAAATGTTAAATAGATTTACCGCCCAAGCCTAAAATGTTCCGCCATCTATTGATGCGGTCACGCACGGCAACTTTCGTTGGACATTCGGCACATTTCGTGCTTTGTAAATCTTAACAAATGTGTAACTAGCGGAATAGCGGTGGTTAAGTTAACAACTGATTTAACAAATAATTATCCTTACAAACCTTGATGTTACTGTTTTTTGCTGTTATCCATTGATTAACTTTGACAAATTGGTAACTATTGTTTATGTTACCGAGCCTAAATCTAATATTATGTAACTAGACACATAATAAGTAATTGGCCTACCACCTAGCATATAAAAACAACAAAAATTGTAGTTGTAATCGAGTTCAACATTTAACAATTCTTTGTTAATTTCTCAAATAAAATACTGTGACGAGCGCCAATTTTTAAATTGTTAATTAAAATGTTATAAGAACAACTCTTAATAGTATATGCAAGAGACATATAGAAAAGAAATAGACAAAGTTCTAATCGTTCACTCTCTGACGCCAAACGGCTCGAGATCAGCGACTTACTCGAAGTAGCTGGTCTACCTCTCAAGCCTGCAAGGGTGAAATAAAAGGAGAACGCCAAACGAAGCTACCAAAACCACAACTAACTATAAATAATATATATGAATACAACAAAATTATACAGTAATAACAAATATGAGGGTATCTATATAGAATTCAGATTTAATTATAGCCATACGATTCACAATAATATTTTCGTAGTCGACAGGCGAAGGAACTCGGAAGCGACAAACGCAGATCAGACGGGACACCGTTATATAAACGGACGATATGGTAAGAAAAGGACCTTTTGAACATTTCGAGGTGGTGTCGGGGCGGTGTGAGCAGTCCTCTAAATCTAATATTTATTGTATGAACGTCCGCTCTGAAAGTAATCTTTCGATAGAGATAACTAGGCTTCTTGTGAGTAATGATTTTGAAATAAAACACAGTTGCATGAAAATCAGCCCTGCGAGACATGTTGAACCAATTAGCTAGTTTAAATGTATAGGAATATGGTCATAGCGACGAAGGCCATAAAATAAATGGCATGAGTTCTGCACTCGCTGTATTCTAACCTCTATCAGAACTGTCAAGACAGGGAAAATATACCATTAATCAAAAGTTAAAATGCGACAACACAAATGTCTCACCTAAGAGCTTCCTCAAATTTATATCCAAGCAGTCCCTACTGCCAAACAGAACCCTCAAACAGCAAAATGCACGTCTTATAAGGCAAGAACCATGTTTCTTTAAACCTAAATTTGGAATCCATGAACAACCCCAGATTCCTGGCATACTCTGAGATGGTTAGTGCCTCGCTGTTAACAAAACTCGTATTTGGTCAATAACTTTAGATTTAGTTTTAGCCCTGCCAAGACCAGGACGCTAGATTTTTTGGGATTAAGACGTAGCGAGTTGCCGTAAAGATTCGTCAGCAATTCGTGCCAGATCGCATTAATATTTTGAACAGCAGTCGCGACGGCATTAGGAGGAAACGAGTAATACAACTGCGTTATCGTCAGCATACATATGATATTTGCAGTATACTAGCATTTAATGATATTAGCAGAATAATAGTAATAAAGTAACGGTCCTAAAATGCTACCCTGTGGCATACCCGATACGACTGCCGATGTCCCAGACATCGGCGACACCCTACGAGTTCTGTTAGATAAATAAGAATGGAAAAAAAGTAATAGTGTCTTGAGTAAAGCCGATATAATGTAATATGGATAATAAAAGAGAATGTTCAATTGTATCGAAACCCTTACTGTAATCGAGAAGAACGAGAACAGTGATATCATTATTGTCCGTAGACCTCAAAATGTCATCAGTAATGTGAGCCAAGGCAGAAGCACAACCGTACCCCGACCTAAATCCTGATTGTTCAGAAGGCAAAATATTATGGTTTTCCAAATACAGTTTAATTTGTCGATCAATTATACGTTCCAGCATCTTAAATATAGTAGGTAAAATGGAAATGGGTCTCAGATCGTTAACACTGGCAGGGTCATTAACTTTAGGTAATGGTATTATAATACTATCTTTCCAACAATCCGGGAAAACATTTGATATGCGTAATAACTGGAATTAAATGCGGACAACACAGCCTTAACATTTTTAAGTAATATCATCAACCCACACGAATTAGACTTTAAGTGAGCGAATAAACATTTCAACCTCAGTCTCCGTTGTCAGCAAAAAGAAAAAGTACTCTGCGTGAGCGTATTTTGATTATAGAAGTCATGAAGATCAGGATCAGCCGTAGAACCCGCAACAGCTCCAGCGAAATAATCGTTTAAGATATCAACATTAGATAAATGATGTGGTAATTTATTATGTTTTTTCTTATTGTAAATGTTCAAGGTTTCTAAGTTTTTCCACAAATTTTTAGAGACACTCCCATTGGAAGCAAATAAATTTGTTAAATAAGCTCGCTTTTCACGACGTACAGCGGAAGTAGTAAAATTGCGTGGTTGCTTGTAGTAATTGAAAGCAGCCGCCGTTTTCCTAAGTTTAGCTTCTCGAAAGGCCTTATCACGAAGTGACATCAAAAGCCGCAAATTGTCAGTCATCCAGGGCACCCTAGTTTTTTTAAATAGACGCATTTTGTATGGAGCTGAACCTCAAATATGCTGATCAGGAGAGAATTAAAGATTACCAATTTATCATTAATATCACTAGTTCGATAAATTAAATCCCATGGCATACTCATCAAGTCGTTTGAAAATAAATGATAGTTGAAGAGTAAAAAAAACGTTACAATACATACTTTATAAACATTTATAAAATTGAAAAAATCCACCGTCAATAAAAATTCTCCCAAAAACAAACAACGAGAAACGTTTCCACTTACCTTGCAAATGGTCCAACATATATGACAGCAGTTTTTGCGTCCCGTTCAGTTCACTATAGATCGACATGATGTCCTTGTTTAGGGGATTCCCTTGCAGTCCCAGCCTGATCAAATTGAACAATTTGCCAAGCTCGTACGGCAAGATCCTCAACTGATTGTTACAAAGTAACAGTTCCCTGCGAAAGCACGACTCGCATTAGTTTCCGACGCAACTTCTTGCTCGTAAACTTACTGTAACCTGAGCAGGATAATGAACGGAGGCAGGAATGCGGGAAAGGTTAAAGTGCCCGTCGTCAAGGGATAATGCGGGGAGCCTGGGATGTAACAGGGCGGTCGGACACGTTGACTGACAGGATTGACGCTAAACGTTTCAAGGAATTCGGGTGAAAATACATTTGTAAGAGCTGGGCTACTTTTTCATATATAAGGATGCTATTTCTGGATATAAGAAACATTTGAAGAAACACATAATTTATTAAAAGTCGTTTCTTTTTTGGTTATCAAGAAATGACATTCAAAAAAGAAACAGGATAAAACATTGTTCTTATACAGGACCGAATTACTAGCTATTGTGTAAACAATTTAAGAACCGGTTGTTGTCATTATATTTAATGCAGAAAATAGGTCAAAATTATTTAAACTAAATCATTCTTAACACTCATACTGTCATGGAGTTGCTGAAGACTCCATGAAATCCATGAATAAATACACTGAGATCGAGAATGATTATCCTGATCCTACACCACTTTCCGCGATGCGCAAATCAATATTTTCATCCAATCATTGTAATGAAATTAGTAACACAGCGTTTCCTCAAATTTTGCTGTCAAAATTGACATATCTTCTACATAGCCGTGCCAGAGTACATCGAGTAAGGACAAGAGAGGAGTTATAGCGGTCCAGATTTCTAAACCTAACTTCACACAAACAACAGCTTCCCAAAATGGTAGTTTGTTATTGTTTACGTCCGTATCTACACAATTATGTTTACTCCTCCGTTTAATCTAATATGATTTACTTGTTTTATTTATTTATTTTACGTATGTTATTAGTTTTTGAATTACCCCTGCAGTTTTAAAAACATTTAATGAACTATGATATTCTTGTGTAAAGGTAAGATCGTGGCCAGTGGCCATAACATTTACATACTTTCTTACATATTATATTGTTAGGTTTAAGTGAAATAACTCAAATTATCGTGAAGAAGACACCAATGGGTATCATGTTGTAGTGCCAGTCACTCTCGCAAGATAAATTTTGATGCTAACGATGGTCGCAGTTTCTTGGATTTCCGAATGAATCTAATATAGTATATGACACGACAAGAATTAAGAAAGTACATGAATAAGAAGAACTATTATCGTTGTGCAGAGATTCCTAGGTCACATTAAATCAAATTATTTTGTTAGATACACTTTTAAGCTAGATTGCTATTTATCGCAGTAACTAACCTAATTCATTTTATGTTCACTTATATAAATAATGTGATTTGGTTTGAACTGCATTATACTGGTATAAATTTTAATCGCATTTATTCATATTATAGACAATTCGATATTATATAGTCTACGTCTGAACTCTATCCACTTGTGCACCCCCGGACATTATTGTTGACAAACTAGTGCAGGGTCGGATGTTAAAAATGAAGTAGTCGAATAGAAAGGATCAATCTTTGCATCGCACAGAACGATATAGTCATAACTCTTGAACCCTAATTAAAAGTTATTGTGTATTCGTGTCAGAAATTTGAAAGTCCCTTCTACTCGATGCTGTTGCATTTTTATTAATTTATTTGAGAAAGAACCACAACATATTTATTCCTGAAAGAATCTTTTACACCATAAAAATATAAACAAAGATTTATTTCACAAAAAGGAAAGAATATGAACATAATTATCGTAAAACACTTGCAAATATATGTATCACTTAAACATTATTTTACTGGAATCGTGTTTTTTATTACTATAAACTTTTCATAAATATTTGCAACAAAATCCGAATAAAAAACACATAAATTTGTGTATTTTTTTTAATCTATTTTTCTACTTCCTTTAAAACATAAATTATTCTACACGTTTGAAAATTCCCGGCAACAGCCTTACAAAATGGCAGCTGGGCTTGAAGGTCATTCAAAACGGACCACTCAAAAACAATGGATTTTTGGATGTCCTTACTGTTACATACTGTGGCCGTGCGTTTCGTATTTGAATTTTGCTTGTTTAGTCATTCCGTATTATTGTTTGTTAATTTTCACCTACAGTCTTTCTCAAGACTACGACTTCATTTCGCATTGAGAGCGTAACGTGTTCTTTTTTGGCAAAATGCCATTTACACTGGACAAAGATAAATTTATTTTGGAGGCGTACTTTCGCCATGGTGAGCGAGGAGGATGATGGGCTGTGCTTTGTGCTGAAGAATTTATAAATCAATTTGCCGAAGTGAAAATTGATAATGAAACTCTCCTTCGACACATCAATCGGGCTGTCCATCACTTCAGAGGAACTAGAAGTGTTTTGAAGGGAAAGTCACCAGGTCGCCCATCAGTTCTAACCGAAAATGTGGCGGAAGACGCACGTGCTCGTTTGGATCACAGCCCTGGAAAGCCATTACGGCAGCATGCACAACAAACTGGTAGAGATACACATCCTAACCGGTGTTATAAAAAGTAATGTGAATTTTTTTGTAGATTTAATAATAACAATAATCTTATTTATCTTAAGTCAGCTCAGAAAGTCGTAAAACGGAAGCTTCATTATCATCCATATAAAATTTCTATCGTGCAGCAATTACTGTCACTAGATTTCGAAATACGTATGGAATATTGCCATTGATTTAATGCAAATCTAAGGAATGACGATGTTTTAAATCTTACTTTTTTTCTGACGAAGCCTAATTTAATTTAACAGGTGATGTAAACTCTCAAAATATCAGGATTTAGTCGGCACAAAATCCTCATGTTATTCGGGAAACAGGGCTGCAATGCCCAGGAGATGTATAATAGGAGCGATATTCTTCGAGGATACAATAACAGGCCAGATATAGACTTGTATTACATGAATTTGTGGAACAATTGTTTGATGATAAATTAGAGCTTGGCTATTTTCGAAATGACAATGCTACTACTCATACAGCAATAGAAACAAGAGAGTATTTGTAGGAATTTTTTGATAACAGAGTTATTGGCTTTGAACGTTGGCCACCTAGATCACCCGATCGTACACCCCTTGATTTTTTTTATTTGGTCATCTAAAAAATAAAATTTATCGGAACCGCTTACATAATATGGATCATTTGAAAGAAGCAATAAGAAATGAAATAAAGAATATTACAAATGAGCAATTAATAAATGTTTCTGAAAACATGAAGAAGAGGGTAGATGCTTGCATAAATAATGGTGGTTCTCACTTTGAACACAGCGTGTAAGCAGTGCAGGTACGTTAAACAAACATGTTCCTAATTTTTTAATTTATAATAATACTTTTGTTATAGAGTGTATGGCTATGAAAAGCATCCATCCGTTATTGTTCATTCAGTACCTCGTATAAATTATGAAGAATGTCTGATATAAGTTAAGATATGAAGTAGAGTAGAAGTGAGTACAAATATGCATTTTTACAATATACAGGGTATTCCACGTAACTGGTTCATTAAAAGTTTATGATGTTCTATTATTTACTTATATTTGAGATTTTGGCACCAGTACCTGTTCGATTGGAACTATAAATGCAAAATACCTTATCCAAAATATCACTTCCGGTTGACCGGAAATGGATGTCAACTTTGTTATTTTAAATAGAATCATATAATTTTTTATTCATTTTTGGATTCTACAACTATAAATACGTCAGTTTTCATTAGCTATTCCTATAGCTACATGTTGCCGTTTTTTGAGTTATTTAAGTTTTTCTTTTTTTTTTAGTCATAATCATTGCATCATTGAGAAATTAATATCTCGGGTTAATACTGCAAGTAGAGACTCCAAATTGGTTATGTTAGGATGTAGATATTACTCTAAGAAACGGTAAGCACACTTTACATTCTAACATACAGGGTGTTCAAAACTGAGGAACAAAGTGACATATTTTCAAATGCAGAAAACTCAATTTTTTTAAATAGAACACCCTGTATTTTAATTCGGAATTAGGAAGTAAATATCATCCCCTATCACTTTATATGAGCATTCCCTATACCTATTTTTAATAGATTTCGAGATATGAGCTACTTTTTGTTAAACAGACTAACTAGCCCTATCTTTAAATGTTTATAGCTGGCTCTGAAATGGATTCACGTCAAATTCATGCATTATTCTTGAATAACCATACAAGAATGTCTGTTCGAATAGTCATTTCTATTAATATTGCGTTGTACGAAAGTGTAATTACAATGATATACATAAACACTTTTGGTTAGTCAATGAATTTGACATTAATCCCATTCAGAGCCAGCTACAAACACGCAAAGATAGGGCTACTTAGTCTGTTTAACAAAAAGTCGTTCATATCTCAAAATCTATTAAAGATAGGTATAGGGAATGCTGATATAAAGTGATAGGGGATGATATTTACTTCTTAATTCCAAATTAAAATACAGGGTGTTCTATTTAAAAAAAAAGAATACTTAGTTTGTTTAACAAAGAGTCGCTCATATCTCAAAATCTACTAAAGATAGGTATAGGGAATGCTCATATAAAGCGATAGGGGATGATATTTACTTCCTAATTCCGAATTAAAATACAGGTGTTCTTTTTAAAAAAATGAGTTTTCTGCATTTGAAAATATGTCACTTTATTCCTCAGTTTTAAACACCCTGTATGTTAGAATGTAAAGTGTGCTTACCGTTTCTTAGAGTAATATCTACATTCATAACATAGCAAATTTGGAGTCTCTACTTGCAATATTAACCGAGATATTAATTTCTCAATGAGACAATGATTATGACTAAAAAAAAAGAAAAACTTAAATAACTCAAAAACGGCAACATGTAGCTATAGGAATAGCTAATGTAAACTGGCGTATTTATAGTTGTAGAATCCAAAAATGTATAAAAAATTATATCATTCTATTTAAAATAAGAAAGTTGACATCCATTTCCGGTCAACCGGAAGTGATATTTTGCATTTATAGTTCCAATCGAACAGATACTGGTGCCAAAATCTCAAATATAAGTAAATAATAGAACATCATAAACTTTTAATGAACCAGTTACGTGGAATACCCTGTATATTGTTTAAACCTTCTATACCTTTAATTAAACCTAGTTGTATTTGTTATCAGAAATACACTGTTTTGAAAAATGTTTCTTACGTTATTTTGCGCGGGAGTTAGTTGAAAGATTCATACCTTAGATGAACTTTTGGTGCACTACACTTGTTGTCCGGGTTGACATTAGTGTATATTAAGTCGCATACGCACAGCTAGACAAAAACCGCAATGACCGCATTTTACTGTAGTTTATTAATTAACTTCATTCGAAACAGTGGATGTAAACATTGATATAATCTTCGTGGAAAGTGGAGTAGGATCGGAACAATCTTATTCGACCTCGCGGTATATTGTTTTATTGAAATTTAAATCATTAAAATTCCACAAAAATTTTATTTTCTTAACTTTATCTAGCTAAAAACCTAACTTTTGTAACTTGCATAGTTTTGCAAGAAAATAAATAAGTCACACGTTATGCCAATCGAGTTGCCAGTGATCCCACTGATAACAGATAGTTTATCTGTATTAGAGGCGTTAGAGAACTTAAACAAAAAACCACCGATTTGTGATTAGATACTACGTGAGGAGGTCTAAACCTTTTTTGAACTAGGGCTCACGGGGGTACAATCGGTAAGAGGGCGGATCAATTAGAGGAGACGACGTCTAAAAGGGATAGGGATAGGGAGTTAATATGGGTTAATTGCGATTGACGTAATTAAAAAAAAAAAGGTTTTAGGGATAAAATTGACAATAATTGGCAGGGTAGATGGGATACTACTTTAAATGAGAAGTGGACTAAGAAATTTGTCGATAACGTTACACGTTTTGTTTAGTTAATCGTATCAGGCGGTAACGTTAATAATTCACGGTAAGCTTACTACATATGTATGTAGAATTGGGAAGGTTAATGATTCGGATTGTGAATGCGGTGGGGTAGATACAGCGAAGGAAAAAGGTCCTAACTGGAAACAGTGAAGCTATTGAGACTGGCCGGGTTTAGACTGTTTTTCAAATTATAAGGATCCGCGAAAAAGCCATATGATGTCCCAATTAGATTAAGAATAACTATTCAATTTTTTTTTTTTTAATTATGTGAGCGAGGACTAGTATTTGTTCTCACAGTAAGGTTTTCGTGGTTTTCCTTGGTCATACACTGAGAAAGGGTTAGCTTCAGTTAACCAATTTTTAGTTAACTGAATTCATGTTAATATACAGTGTGTCCGCAGGATCGGTGCATGAATAGGTAAAAATTTGAAGATTCTTTGAGTTGAAATTTCACCATCTGGGGTTTAGCCTTGCTCGGATAGAAAGTAATTTGTGTAATATTTTTAATTTTGAAAAACCAAGCATGCGTTGGAATTTTACAAAAACGTAGTTTTTCTCACTAATAAAGTGCCTTTTTTTAGGAGATATGACAAAATGTTATTAAGAAAGTTGTTCAGATTGATAAATTAAGTAAGTGTGCACAATTTAGATAGGAACGAGTTGTTGAAAGTTGTTTTCAATTTAATTATTTTTTTTTTTATATTTATTTAATAAACGATTAAGCAAACCCATCTTGTTTAAATTTTGCATACTTACATAATTTATCAATCTGAACAAGTTTTCTTAATAACATTCAGATCGCATGAGAAAAAGCAGTTTATTAGTAGAAATAATAACTTTTTCATAAATTTTTAAAGCATGCTTGATCTTGTTTAAATTTTGTATACTTGCGTCATTTATTAATCTGAAAAAAAAGGCATTTTATTAATGGAAAGATATGTTTTTTTGTAAATTTCCAAGGCATACTTGATCTTGTTTAAATTTTGCATACTTGCAAAATTTATTAATCTGAACAATTTTTCTTGATAGCATTTTGTAGTATTTCCTATAAAAAAGCGGTTTTATTAGTGATAAAATGAACCTTTTTTGTAAATATCCGAGGCATGCTTGATTTTTCAAAACTAAAGGCCCATATCTTTGCTATCGACAATAAATAAGGTACTAGAAAAATTAATTCACCAACAAATAATAAAACACGTAAAAGAGAATGACATAATAAATTACAATCAATACGCATTTCAACCAAAATCAAGTACAATATCTGCGGCGTACGACCTAACAAGCAGTATCCAAAAAGAACTAGATCATAAAAAAAAACAGTAATAGTAGTGTATATTGATATGAAGAAGGCTTTTGATACTGTGTCAAAAAAAAATTAATAGAAAAACTCCAGCATTACGGTTTTGAAGAAAAGCAATTGAACATCATAAAGTCTTATATTTTTCAGCAGGCAACAAATGACAAAAGTAAACAACTGCGTGAGTGATTCGATGTCTGCCGATTTTGGATTACCACAAGGAGGAAATCTACCACCAGTCCTCTATACACTTTACGTGAACGATCTTTTGGAACAACCTTTCCATGGAAAACTATAACGCATACGCAGATGACACCTGCATACTTATTCTGCCACAGTATCAAAAAATATGGAAACCAAGATCAAAGAAGATATTAACATTTTAGAAGAATGGTGTTTCAATAATTTACTTGCCATCAATGAAACAACAACTGTGTATATGATATATAGCAATAAAAAAGACAAGCAGGAAGTAAATATAGAAATAAATAATCAGAAACTAAAAGAGGTGACTGAAACAACATACTCAGGATTATAACTACAAAACACTATGAAATGGGATAAACATATACAGAAATTGATTGAACAAAATACGAAAACTATTGCAGCTTTGAATAAAATTAAGCACATAATACCGTTCGTTTACAAAACCACTATATCATGCTCATTTACCGCCAAAAATAGTTATCTAATAAGCATTTGGGGAAATACGTCAAAAAAGAACCTATCCAAGATACAAGACAGCAAAATAAAGTGCTAAAAATAATATACAAGTTACACTATAGAACGCCAACAACGTCTATTTATGAAAATACAAAGGAATTAAACATACAAGAAATAATAAACTTAAATAATATATTATTTTTACACAAAATAAGAAATAATGAGATCAAATTATTTAAATTACAAACCAATAGAGAAATACACAATTACACAACTCGTAGAATATCGCACTTAAGAAGTGAAAAATATAGCTACCATAAGTATAGTCAGACACTAACAACAACAGCAATAGACATGTACAACAAAATACCCAAATACATAAGAGAATATCCGTACAACAAATTCAAAATGAAACTAAAACAATTGCTGAAGACAAATGTCTAAGTTGACCCCACAAACTCGACCGCACTATTCAAAATGCTAGAGGCCCTCAACACCGTTAGCCCGAGATAGTAGCTCCCGTGGCGAGGATGAGGGATGGTGACCAGCAGCGTGGGAAACTATATTTGTTTTACTGTGTAATATGTATATAATTTCTGTATGTAACGCTGTCTGTTTAATGAAATAAATATATTTATTTATTTATTTATTTAAAAGTATGGCACAAATTACTTTCTAGCGAAGCAGGGCTAAACCCCAGAAGATGAAATTTCGATTCAAAAATTTTCAGACTCTTATACCTATTCATGCGTCGATCCGGGGACACACTGTATATTAAAATAATTGTTCCAGGTTGACTCTGTATGAGTACATGATTACGATAAAAGGCGAATTGAAAATCAGGTCCAAATCTCACAAACTCTTTTTATTAATAATGAAATAGGGCGACATGTTTCAGGTGGTTACTAACCCCATCTTCAGGTCGAAGAGTTTGTGAGATTTGGACCTGATTTTCAATTCACCTTTTATCGTATATTGAAATAAACTAGTTCATTTCTTTCAGTGTAGGTGAATGCACAGTGATCTAGTTAAAGTTAAAATTTAATTAGCGGAGATTAAAAAAATCCGTAATTTTCATTTGTTTCAAAACTGTGCTATATATTTGTTGTTCAAAGTATGCTTCTATCTTCTGCAAGTTTATGAAAACTGATTTTCGATTTGGAGAGAGGAAAACTGGCGTAAAGTTTTCAGGAAATGATGGAATTTTGAATTCGATCATTCAATTTCAAATTAAAGAGAAGTTGATTTGGGGAGAGTCAACTATATCATTGATTTTGATTTTTGATTGTTTGAAAAAGAAGGTCTGAATAGAAGAATGAAGTATTTGTTTGTCCTATTAATTGTAATAATTTACTTTTGCCAAAATGTATCCTTTTGGTAATAATCGATTAAATTGCTTGATTTTTCGTTTGTTTTTGTAGGCATTGGGTTTAATGCAAATGGCTGAGAAGCATATAAATGTTTACGCTTTACCAAAAACATCTTTTAAAAAAAAGTAAGTTTTACCTAATCGTTTTTTATTTGCCTTCTGAATTAAATCGAAAAGACAAGTGTACAAAAAAAGTACATCAGTTTGACACTAAGGAAAAGTTATTAAATGGGATAGGAATGAATTTTTTGAGATTATCAAAAACAATAACTGTGCCCAAATTAATTATTAAGAATAAATTCCTATAAAATTAATTAACAAGCTCTTATTAATGTAGTCAATCGCATTGAATTTCATTAAAGAATTTATGACATAACAGACCAATTTTGTTTTCCAACTAACGATGCTTAACTCACATAGAGCTACATCGATATTGATTTATATTTCTATTAATTCAGTGTAGAATAAATGGATATTAGGTCCTGTTCCTTAATGTCGAATAGTCGCAATCTTAAACGCACATAAAACTCATCTATTGTCACAGTGTGTATTCTAAAAAAATCTGTATTTGCATCAAAATTTATTAATATCTTAAATTATTACAGACTTTTTACAAATAGGAAAAAATGAAAACAAACTTTAGCGCCACATATATATAGAAAATCAAGCAATTTAGGACATAACGACTACATAAACCTTCTCACTTAAAATTGGTCCAGATCACGCAAGTTTAAGTTAGTCTTAATTAAGTACATAACATCAACAAAAATATATGACATTTCGTTAATCGAACATCGACGAAAACACTGTATACATAACCTAACCTTATTTACTTACAGCTATACGACACTACAAATAAGTAAAAGCAAGCAATACCTGAGATGGATTAAATCTCCGAGTTCAGCCGGCAGTGATCTGAGTTTATTCTGTGACAGATCCAACGTTCTAAGATTAACTAACTGACATATGGTTGGTGGTAACCTTTGCAGGTGATTATTCTTAAGATAGAGGGCGGTGAGATTCTGCAGATGGAACAAGTTCGGGCTCAGATTACGGATAGTCCCTGTTATCTCCAATTCTGTCCAAAGTGACTTCTTTCCACTAGCCAGATCTTCAGGTGACATGTACGTGTGCATCCTACGGTTCGACCCATTGGTTTCGAATTTATTCTCCTTTGGGGTTCGAGGCATAATATATCCTAAAAGATTGCAGTACGCGTTCATTTTTATATTTCTTTTTTTCTTGTTAAAGTACACTAGAATTTTGACAACCGAAAAAAAAAAGACAACAGACACACAAAGCACTTTTGTTTATTAGCTGACTGCAACACACCTTACCCCTATATTTAGCAATATTTACTAGCGAAATTAACCTTAACAGCTTTTAACAACCCAGAAAATGTAAATATTTGTACTGTATATTACATTTATACATTACAACATCAGATATGACAATTTGCAACACGACAAACATTGGAAATCAGCCGGAATTAACAGGGCAGGTGTTAAATATTCCTTAAGAATACCCCTTTCCTACGTTAAGATACGTCGAAAAGAAGATTCACCAGGAAGAAATTAGCACGGACCACCATTCCGTTAGCGTAGCGACACAGGTAAACGTTATTGTGACTTAAACTAATCAAAATACCGAAATTAACATCAAATTACCTTCATCTACTCCTTTGGTTAATGTATAAATGATATAATACGTATAATATTATCCTCTGTGTCACTTCACTTGTGTATAACAGTTTTCGCCATAAAAAATACGCTTCGACTGGACAGGAGAATACTTCACCATTTGACAGCGCTAAAATCCCTAAAAATTCCTAGACAAAAACGTCTAGAAATCGGTGCGATTTCGGTCTTCGGCAGGCCTTCCGCGTCTTCCGCGAGCACCAGTTCGGTTCACTACTCCCGTTTTTAACCCTTCACCAATTCTGACATGGCCATAATGTCCTTTACGACCGATAGTAGAACAAAACATAAAAACAGCTGATCTTTATTTTCCCATATTATACCAACTGCAAACTTGTTTACATTCTCTGCGCATAGTAAGGCTAACTCTGCACGTAATATTTATTAGTAGTAAAGTAGTATTTTTGTATAGTATTTTTCGTGGTAATACATAATACCAAGTAGAATAAATACAGCTAATTTATTGGATGAGCGTAAAATTAACTTCTAGAATTTTCCATAAAAGTCAGAGGAGATTGTCCTTAATTTATTATATAATGATTCTCGAAAATAGCTGTCGAAACGAAGGAAGGTATGGTATATGGTATGTTTTTCTTTTAAATATTTAAATATAGTTGGGAGCTATAAATAAATCCGAATGCCGTCGATATGCGAAGTCGAATTCGAATTATCCTAAATTAGTTCTAAGAAGTTTTATATTTATTTTATATAATTTTATTTAGGATGCGATACACAAAATACAGTGGCTTAAATAAGTGTCATTATAAATCTCCTGATTATTATTTTTTCGGGGTTATAAATCCGTTTTATCGCAATTAATACGTATGTATAATACTCTGTTTGAATTATGTAAATGTGAATCAGGTGAAATATTAAGTACAACTTAACAAAACGAAAAATACCTATTTATAGCCAAGTAAATATGAGTGTTCTGTTTTTAACCAAATTATATTTATTTAAAATGACTTATTGTATAGATATGAACGGCAACTGCGTAGATTGTAGCATATACAAGGTTCATGTGAAAAGTATTTCACAATTCTAAACTAAAATAGCAATAAGGTTTGTTCAAACATACAGTTCACGATCGTGTGAACCAATCAGACAACGCATTTCAGTTCGCGAGAACCCCAATCTGTTCTCTGATTGGTTCACGTGATCACGAACCGTTCGCGAACTGCATGTTCGATTTATTATAGGGCTGAATAAATAGGAGTTCTGGGACAAAATCCCGTAAGGTGTACATAGACAAGAAACATCTCAACAAGTCTGCACAAACAGGGTCGGCAGCTTTGATCTCAAGAGTCAAAAATATCGTAAAAAATCGTAACCTTCAGTCCGCTGATCATTCACTGATTGACCTGTAATATGATAATATGATGGTAGCAGGTAACAATAATACAAACACAATAACCACTAGAGGTTCAAAAGATTTATTACTTTAACACGTTAGTACATCTTTACAATAACGATAGTGGACACCATTACATCTAGCTTACTTGCTACGCAACTACGCTAGATGTCACTCCTATTACTTTTTTGATTGCTATTAGCTAGAACGAACTCAGAAAATATGACTGTGGTATTGTGAATTAGGTTGCCTACATCATTGTTAAGCCATAGTATTGTTAAACACATATGTATAATAAAAGTTCAGTCTCTCTCAACTAGTCATAAAGGGCACATCGTCTTTCATTCTACCTCACCTAAAACATATAACATGGCGCTGCTACAGTAAAACGATACCAAAACGTGGTCACAGAAGATTAAATATAAGTGTAAGAATTAAATAAATTAAGTGGTCCTACAATTTCAAAATTATTAAACAAAGCCAAGAACAAATAATTTAAAAGATTAAACAAAAAATAAAATGGATGGGAACAGATCAAATTTACAGCACATGTGCATGAAAGGAAACGTATCAGAAAATTGGAAGGTATGGAAACAAAAGTTCGAAATATATTCTACTGCCGTTGAATTGGATACAAAAGCACAAAAAATACAATGTGCACAATTGCTACATAATATGGGTGAAGAAGCAATCAAAATTTATAATACCTTTCAATTTCAAAAGGAAGAAGAGAACAAAATAGACGTTTTAAAGAAAAAATTTGATAATTATTTCGTTCCGAAGAAAAATATCACCTATGAAAGGTATAAATTTTTTACATCCCGGCAAACAAATGAAACGATCGAGCAATTTGTTACTCAATGGAAAAATCAAGCCCAGCAGTGCGAAATAAAGGACCAGAAATTACAAGAAGAATTAATCAAGACTATGTTAATAATTGGTATCAAGGATGAACCGACTCGGGAGAGGCTCCTACAGCGAGAAGATGACAGCTTGGACAAAACAATTGAATGCTGTATAATTACAGAATCTTCAAGAAAACAATTGCAAGATATGAAGGAACAAACAACAACAAACGTGGAGGTAGATGTCATTCATAAGAAACGGATACCGATCAAGAAAGATGCTGCGAACTCATCCTCGAAATGGAAGAAGCCATACAAGAAGTATATCAACAATTGCACTAAATGTGGTAACAATCATGCAATAAATAAGTGTCCTGCATTCGGTAAGAAATGTAATATTTGTAATTTAATGAATCATTTTGCCAAAGCATGTAGAAATAAAAACAAAAATGTTAATCAAATTAGTGATTTATCAGAAAACACTTTAATTATTAATGAAATAGTAAATTCAAATTATAGTTATTGCGTAGTAGAATTATCAATAAATAAACAAAAAAATTGTTTAACTAGATTTAAGATAGATACAGGTGCAAATGTTAATATTATTTCTCTTGATGAATTAGAAAGAATAGAGTATAACAAAGAAAAATTAAAAAAGCTCCTGAAATATTAGTGACATATACAGGTCAAACCATTCCTGTGATAGGAAAATGTAGTATTGATTTGCAATTTCAACAAAAATTTGTAAAGTCAGAGTTTTTTGTAGTTAAATCTGATGTTAGTTCCAATATCTTAGGGTTAAACACATGTATAGATTTACAATTGATTAATTTTAAAAAAGATTCAAAAGTAAAAATGATAAATTATGTAAGTAACAATTTAATGGGAGAGTACAGTAATTTAATTGAAACAAATAAAACACTGTTTGAAGGTATTGGCAAGGTAGGCAAACCATATCATATTGAAATTCAAAAGAATGCTAAACCAGTGGTAGACCCTATCAGAAATGTCCCTTTTGCTTTACGTGAACAATTTAAAACATATTTAGATAAACTGGTGCAATTAAATATAATAGAAAAGGTAGAAGAAGGTTCGGAATGGCTCAATTCTTATGTATTAGTTAAAAAAGGTGATGGCTCATTACGTGTATGTCTTGATCCTAAAAAATTAAATTCGGTAATAATTTCTAGAAAATATAAAATACCAAATATCGATGAGATTATCACAAATTTGAATGGTTCAACCGTATTTTCAATATTAGATGCATCTAGTGGATTTTGGAATATACCATTAGATAAGGAATCAAGTAAATTATGTACATTTGGTACAATGTTTGGAAGATATAGATTTTTGCGAATGCCATTTGGCCTAAAAACATCAAGTGAAGTATTTCAAGAAAGATTTCAAGAAATTTTTTCACAAAAAGGAGTTGAAATTTATGTGGACGATATTTTAATTCATGGAAAAACAAAAGCTGAGCATGATAAATTACTTCTAAAGGTATTTGAAAAGGCAAAAAAACATAATATAAAATTTAATCTTAATAAATGTAAATTTGGTTTAAGTGAAATTACATATTTAGGGCATAAATTTTCAAAACAAGGTGTTGCATTAGATGATGAAAAGATAAGAGCTATAAAAGAGATGCCTGTTCCTAACAATAAAAAAGATGTACAAAGATTTTTAGGTTTCATTACGTATTTAGGTAGATTTATTCCAAATTTATCAGACAAAACAGAACCCTTACGTAAAATAATAAAACAAGAAAACATATTTGTATGGGGTAAAGAACAAAATAATAGTTTTGAAGAATTAAAATCTTTAGTTGTAAAAGAACCTATATTACAATATTTTAATCCAAATGAACCTATAACGTTATCTGTAGATGCTTCAAAGGCAGGTTTAGGTGCAGTACTCTTACAAAATAATAAACCTTGTGCCTACGCATCAAGAGCTATGACTGAAACACAGCAAAGATACGCTCAGATTGAAAAAGAATTACTAGCTATTTGTTTTGGGGTGGAAAAATTTTATCAATACATATATGGGAATAAAATTATGGTTGAAACAGATCATAAACCACTAATTTCAATTTTTAAAAAACCACTTAATTCTTGTCCAGCGAGATTGCAAAGAATGTTGCTCTCATTGCAAAAGCACGAAATTAATTTAGTTTACAAACCTGGTAAATATTTAGTAATAGCAGATATGTTATCACGTGCAAATTTAAAGCAAACATTTAATGACAATCTTGAACTTGAGTCACATGTATGTATTATTGAAAAAAATTTAATAATTTCAGATGAACGTCTAAAAAAACTCAAAATTGATAGTGATAAAGACGAAGAATTAAAACAGTTGAAGAGTTTTATAATAAATGGTTGGCCAAGTCATATAAACAAAGTTCCTAGTAGCATTAAACCGTATTATAATATAAGAAATGAAATTACAGAAGGTGTAAATGGTTTGATATATATGGGTCAAAGGGTAATAATTCCGGCATCTTGGAGAAATAAAGTGTTAGATGATATACATACAGGACATTTTGGTATAACTAAATGTATTGAACGTGCAAAAATGTCGGTGTTCTGGCCGAAAATAACTAATCACATCGAAGATTTAGTAAGTAAATGCGATGTATGTAATAAATTTAGAACTTCAAATAAAAAAGATCCATTGTTATCGCATAAAATCTTAAAAAAGCCCTGGCAAAAAGTTGGAATAGATCTGTATGAAATGCATAGTGAATGGTATTTAATAGTAGTAGATTATTACTCTAAATATCCGGAAATAGTTAATTTACATAATAATTTAACTTCTTCTAATGTAATTAATAAATTAAAATCTATTTTTGCTAGACATGGCATACCAAAAATTGTAATTTCAGACAGTGGTCGACAATTTGTTAGCTTAGAATTCAAACAGTTTTCAAAAGACTGGAATTTCAATCCAATTACATCCTCTCCACATCATCAACAATCTAATGATTGTGTGAAAGAACTATACAGACCATAAAAAAGTTAATTAAGAAGTGTAAAGAAAATAATGAAGATATTTATTTAGCGTTACTTGCTTTTAGAAACACTCCGGTATATGATAAATTCACGCCTTCTCAAATTCTAATGTCACGTTATTTAAGAGATAATTTACCAATGAATGAAATAAATTTACAACCTAAATTAGTAAATAAAAAAAGAGTTAACAGCTAAAATTAATTTTCGACAAAATAACAGTAAAAAATATTACAATAGAAATGCAAAGAATAATAAAAAGTTTAAAATTGGTGAACAAATTTGGTTTCAAGAAAAACCAAATAGTACATGGAAAAAAGGAAAAATAATAGAAAAGGTGAGAGAAAGGACTTTCAAAATAGAGAAGGAAGATGGTGGTTGTATTATTAGAAATCAGTTGTAGTTACGTAGGGATCATAAAACTGAAAGAACCTTACAGAGCTCTTCGCAAGATACATTCGTATATGATACAGAATCAAAAAATTCTGATGTAAACATAAATAATAACTGTAATAGTTCTGAATCTGAAACTGTTAATAATTCTGATGATAATGTTAATGAGTCTGATTATTGTGAAGCAACAGCTGTTCCAGCTAAGCGCACAATAGTTAGGCCCAAGTATTTAAATGATTATGTGTAGTTTTATGTAGTTTAAGTATATGTATGTATGTTGTAGTATATGTATAGTATGTATATATTTAAGTTAAAAAGGGGAGATGTGGTATTGTGAATTAGGTTGCCTACATCATTGTTAAGCCATAGTATTGTTAAACACATATGTATAATAAAAGTGCAGTCTCTCTCAACTAGTCATAAAGGGCACATCGTCTTTCATTCTACCTCACCTAAAACATATAACAATGACCTATAGCTGTTCGGTTGACGTGTTCCTTAACGGTTCCTTATCACACCTGCTACTCGTTTAAATGTGCATTCATAAGTTGTAAAAACCTCGAAAATTGTGAAACGACGGTCAAAAACTATTTTAACGAGGGCCGAGCTTGGTTTCCTATTTGCTGTAAATCGATATTTTCTAGCCAACTCTTAGTTTTTGAAAATTTAGAATTTTCGGATGCTCCTCATATCTCAATTGTTATAGAAGTTAGTGAAAGAGTAAGAATGGGGTACAATCCAGCCTTTTTTACGCAAAATTCAGTGGCGTAGTTGGTTTTTTTTTCTAAGTGCAACAGCAGTTTTCAAATTAATGTACCAAAAACTTTTATGATTTTTCGTTTTGATTAAACATAGTTTGGGGATTTTAAAAATAGTTATTCAGTTTTATTTTGATAAAAAAGCTAAGAACTATTCTATTTTATTTTTTTTATATTTTACTATGTCTAGTTAGATTACAAAGAAGAAAGAGCTTATAAACTTACAATAGGTTTTGGAAATATCGACCACCGCGAATACAATACTGGCATATTTCCGTTATTTTTCTAATCTCATTTAAAATGATGGTTGTGGGATTTCTATGGAAGGTTTGATAGGCCGAAATAATTGTCTCATGAAGTTCCGCTATAGAATCATGGCGTGAATTATGTACTTCATTTTGCATGCAATCTAACGAAAAGAAATCTAATGTGGGAAAGGTCGAGAGATTGTGGAACCTAGATCCGCTTGTACCTATCTATCCATGAGGAATGCTATTGTCTAGAAATGGGTCTAACAAATTAGCATTTACTGGGGCACTGGTTTGAGGAGTCCCCAGAAAAAGGCATCAGGAGGTGTAAGATCTGACTAGTTTAAGGGAAAAGGATAAACATCAGTTCCCCTGGAAATGAGACGTCCAGAAAAGTACCTATCGTTGCAGAAGGAGCAAAATTACCCTGCCAGTATGCGCAGTATCACCGTCTTGCTGAAACCATTGAGATCAATTCCAACTTCTTTGCAGCGCGTTATATAAATAATCTACCCAAATTAAGCTCTATCGCTTTTTCGGCGCTGGCTTGTTTTAAGACACTGAAGAAAATCTTGCCGAAAATCTGACCCATATTCTCGTTGTTTCTTGAACTTTCCTATTCCTATGACTTGAAATAACATTCTACAATAAAGGCTTTTTCAATTTCACGTTTTGCACAGCACTAACTACTATTGTCACTTTGACATAAAAGTAACATTTAAATAAACAAGGACGCCTTGATCGGAAATCATTTAATTTCGGTATACTTTATTCTGTGTCATAATATGCGTCCACTTCCCTCTTTCAAGTATCAAATGGTGATTTTCAACTGACCAATGGCTCGTATTATGACGATTAAAAATTTCCGCACTTGAAAAGTAACATATCGTCAGGCCAAATGACAAAAGTCTTCTAAAAGATTCGTTAATTTGAATTTGCTGCAGATACCATTGGCTAAAGGATACTCGACGCACAGCATCTCCAAGGTGCAAAAGTTGTACTATTTGAAATTTAAATGGATGATACTTAATTTTCCTTATTTTTTTTTTTTGCATCAAATTTTGCTACATTAACTTTTTTTTCTATTTTTCTATAGGAGGTATAAGGGATAGCACACCATTTCCTTATTTTTCCTGCTTTCTTTAACATATATATGTCTTACGCCCGTTTTACATTATACTTAATTTAGTATGAAATTTTGTATAAAATTTTATTTTGAATTTATAATGAAATTTACCTGCATGTCATATATAAAAAAAATTACATCTGAAAATTGGTACAAAATACTTAAATCTGTCTGTTTGATATTTAAAGTAAAAAAATTAGTATGAAAAAAGTTATGAAAAGGATTAATATTACCGTAAAATGGCTGACCAAGAAGTATTGCTGTTATGGCTACCATCTTTAAATGTAACTATGATAGCTATCCCTATAATATATATTAAAAAAATGTATAAAGTATGTGACCTGAAGAAGATGCATTCTAAATTTATTAAATCGGGATTAAGACTGACGGTCCATTGTCGAACGATTTGATGAACTTTGGCAATTTCCTCATTGTCTAGGTGATCTTGACGACGTGGATAGACCTGGATCTGATAAATTTTACTTCTTCAATTATAAAAGGCAAATAGTCTTAGTAGTACTTAGATCTTCAGATGGTGATTATAAACTTTATTTCAGTGTTCTACTAAAAACTTAAGCTACATCGATCTAGATGAAGTTGACAGAGGAAAATGTTGAAATTTTGCAAGGTGCAACGACACAGTGGCAATAGATCCTGCTAATTTTGCAAGACAGTTAGGGATGAAATATAATTCTTAAAATAAAATACATTTTTTGTATTATCTATTTTTTTTTATAGATTATAAACACTGAGTATTTCAACAAATTGTTATTGACATCAATCAATTTTAACTTTATCTAGGTAGTTTTGAATACTCAATCAACAATTCAACTGCTGACATGACCACAACATTATCTAAAATGGATGGTGATACAGCGTATACGATAGACAACAAAAACTCCCTTATGCTTTGACTCAACTACCAAACTACATCGTTTATTTTTGCGTTGTCTATATTCACTTAGATTGAGCGATCTGTATAGTACGACAAACGCCGCCTAGCCACTGACTTAACCAACAATTCACATATTGCGCACGCATATTTCGTTTGTAAAATTAATGAGAAAATAGAACAGGTTCTAAATATTAGTACAATATTTCGTACGAATTTACAAATAATTTTTCTGTATGATACTCTTTGAAATATTTAATAGACAATTTACATCACAGTTTCTAAATTAGTATAATGTAAACCGGCCTTAGAACGCAGTCGAATAAAACAGTCGTGTTGAACTAATTTTTTTTAAAACAAAATGCTAGAAATGGCTGCCTTCTTTTGGATACCTAATATGGCAAACGGTCCCTAAACATGAGAATGAGTAATTATCCTAATGGTAGCGCTAAATACTTTACCTGTTGAAGTATCTTGTAAGCTTCTTGGGAACTTTCGTCGCATTGTATAGATACATATATGTATATATAATATTTTAGCATGTCATAATTTTCATAGTTTTCATAACATCTGTTATTGATAAATAACCAAGCAAAAAGTTCCGTACAAAACACTCAAATAACAAGAATAATTGAGAGTGTCCCTTAGACTAACAAGGCAATTTTTTCTCAATCGATTACCCTTGTCCATATGATCCGCGTCTGTCAATCCATCTCGACCAAAATAGAAATCCTCATAAACGTAATTGAACAAAGTTTCAGGCAAACTAAAGTTGAAATGTAACTTATTTCGAGTAAAATTTACAAGTCTGCGTAGAGCTAGTAGATTTAACATCAAACTAAACAATCCAGTGGCAGATGGTAGAATTTAATGCTTTGTCGGGGGACTATGCATTAAATAAAGTATTCTTCGTATAAGCTGGTCAAGAGAAGAAGAGACGGGGAGAGATATCTGTGAGGACATTAGCAGTGTCCCGGACATGTCAGAATTCACGGATTCTGAAAAAGATTTCTAATACATGAGTCCATTCAGTCCCTTAGTCCACTGCGGGGAGACTTTTGATCTCTCAGCGTGCACTTTCCTGCTCGAAAGGGTTATTTCGTAAAACAGACCATCAGCCGTTGAGGATGGCGTCTGGATTTGGTGGAAATCAATATATTTTCAAACCTCACTTTCGTTGCAGTTGAGCGTTGAACGTAAAATCTCGGACTAGTGCGTGTTTCCAAGATTCTGAGGGCAATTTGGACTCATGGCTCCTTTTGGTATATTTAGGCTAGCTACGCGTTGGGTTACATTCCGAAGCTTGGAAATACTATGGTTGTGTCTCGAAACCTGTAAAGGACCCATACTACCATCCTAAATCATAAGACCAATCAGTCTCATCTTTTCTTGCTGAGACTATGAAAAAATATACACCAATATTACAGGAGAGTACTGCGATTTCCTCTCATCCTCTGTAATGGTATACAAGGGAAATCCGGGAGGGTGCCTTGCATATTGGTGGAGACTCAGACGAGCTTACTTCAAAAGAAGTTGCCCTTGCAGTGTTTTATACACGAGGTGCCCTTTGATAACACATCACGCCCTCGATCAACCGATCTTTAATGATCGGAACATTACCACACGACTACAATGGTTACTGCATGCTAAGGGCAGAGTGTCTATGTCATTTGCTAGATAAAATATCCATAGACCACTAGAGTGTCCTAAGGGGGCTCTGCCGCGCTGTGGGAGCTTGGGATGATTCGTCATTTCATTAAACGACAAAGAATATGGCCAGGACGCTGATACATTGTTATTGTAGCTTGAGGTAATTCCCGGGCGGTGTGCGGGCATCATGCGTAATGCATGCGAAGTGGTGGAGGAATGTGTCTTCACAAGGACTCTCAGTTGATCCACAAAAAACAAAGTTGGTTTCCTTTTACCAACATGAGAAAGCTTAATACCTAGCGGTATTAGACTGTTTGCGCAGGATTACCAATTAACCAAGGAAGTAAATATCTGGTGTTCCTTGATGCGAAACTGAGCTGGAAAAAATCACTTAGTTAAAACAACGACCAGGGTCACGCAACTATTCTGGCGCTGCAGGAGAGTTGCTGGTAAACGGGATTAAAGCTGAGGTGATCTATTGGCTATAGCTTGCTTATAAGACCAGCGATAACTACGGGCAGTAGTCTGGTGTGAGGAGGACAGAAGTTCTCCGCAGCGAAGCTGCTAATGCTGTTTCCATAGACAGCATTGCTGGGTATCACTGGTGCAATTAACAGTTACAGGGACCGCCTCTTTGGAGACCATTGTGGCCTCCCCTTGGAACTTCATGTGGAGCGGATGCCAATGAATCGATCCTTTAGACTGAAAGCAACAACCTGTGGCATCCCAATTCAGGTGGAGGGACACACTTATACTACGGGCACGTTGCTGGAGCGGCCATTGCTACAAATGCCTACGGACAGCATCGACCCGAAATTATCTTCCTCGAAAGGTTGAAAATCTCCATACCGAACAGCAGCCATGCACGTAGTGATTACTGCTAACGAAACTGTTACACGGATGGATCAAATCCAGCAGGGGACAGGAGCCGGTATTTGTTGGGGCACTAATCAAGGATATTCATAAGCCTGGGAAACTACAACGTTCTTCCAGCAGAGGTATTCGCCCTTGCAGCCTTGCAGAAATGATTGCAAAAGGGGCTACATTGAGGGAAAATTAATATAATGACTGACAGCCAGGCTTCATTAAGGCATCTCTAAACCCTTTACTAGGTCAAACTAGTTAGGACTGCTAAACATCCCTCAATGCACTGCACCGAGACAAACATGGTGTCTCTGATTTGGGTGCCGGGAATGAGGATATAAAGGGCAACGTAATAGCCGTTGAACTAGCCACAGGAGGGCTCTAAGAGACACTTCATGGGTCTAGAAGCCCGATGTGGGATTACTAGTGATTCCGCAAGAAGGAATCTGTAGAATAAAGGAGGTCGAACTGGAGGTCGTCGAATCAACTCTTATAAGGGTGATGGTATTCAGTTGTCTCTGATTACCTACTCAAGCAAAGAAAAAGTTAAAACCATTACCTGGTTGGTAACTGACATGCCTCTGAAAAAGCTCTATAAACACAGGCCGGTAAGCAACCTGTGTGGAGATGCGAGCTACAGGAGAACGAGTTTACATAATCTGCACATGTGAAACTGAAACCTCACAAAATATTCGGGAGAATCTATTGACCCTCGAATCCTAAGTTTCCACTGGGCAATATACTGGCTTATCGAGACCACCAGCTGCTCGGTGTAAAATAAGAGATCATAGGGATGGTACAATGGCACCAAGCTCAAGTGCCCGGACATCAAGTCCACCCTCACTTGAATGAATGGAGTCACTGAAGGTCAACTCATAGCCAACGCACTAATAGGGGATGGGGATGCTAGATTCTCTATAACCACTCAACGCAACAAAGCGCTAAAACAATTACTTGGGTAGTAACTGGACACTATCCTCTGAAAAGCATCATAGAACACAGTCGATAGCGAGCCTGGTGCAGAAGTGGGACAACAGAAGAAAACGTGTTACAGTATCTCACACGTGAGGAATTGAAAGTATCAGCAGAAATATTCGGCAGGATCTATTGGAGCCTCGGGTTCTCAGTTTTCCACTGGGCTTAATAATATAACCAAGTCTCGAGTGGAAGAAGAATTAATAGGATGAATAATGAGCACTAGCTCAAGTTCCGGCTGTAGTGCCCACGCCATTAAGAAGAGGAAGAAGAAGAAGCTGTTTCGGTATACGATCGTGAGCATCCATTTTCACGCAAAACTAAATAAATCGAAAGGATTTCCAAAACTTAACAAGGCATTGTTACGAACAAACACAACAAGTCAATGAAAATTACGAACTCACAGAATTACCCATGCGAAATTTCAGCACAGATAAATCGTTTCCTGAAACTTAGCAGCATGGACAAGTAATTTTGCATGACACGTATTAATTCGCACGAGAAACTGACAATTTTGATCAACCGAATCTCACATGCAACGGGCCAGTTTGTGTGTTTCGTAGATTACTTCCATAAAAGAAAAAATGAAATGAAACAACATAATTATTTTTTATAATGTTTTATTGACTTAAAAATAAAAGCACATACTCACATAGGTGTCTAGAAGTAACTTTTTGCAGCAAATTGACAATAATATAACAAAACTAGCAAAAGTTATGTACTTAATTACACATTAATTATCTCCTGCTGAGGTGTGTTGTTAGGTATTTTCATTTTATTCTATTTAATCCCTCACATTCGCCACTCGCACGCACTCTGTGATAAAAGTAAGTAATAGTAGTTATAGATAGTAAGTAATGGTGTATTTGCTGCAAAATTTATTCTACAATTTATTCTCTTTTTTTTTCGTTTATAATTCTTTTTTTTAATCATTATCGATTTTTTTATCTTCTCTCTGCTTTATCGACTGTCGTAGGTGTAAATATAACGCTAAAAACTAGAAATACCGACTTAAAAATCTTACAATTATTCCACCATTCATCGCAGTAATATAATGATAATAATAGTAGTAATAATAATAATAATTAACACGAAGAAATAAAAATTACATAACACGAAACGAAAGATATATAATCATCTAAATTAAAGCGGAAACAAAGTCTGTGTCGGTCAAGACAAAACCTTGTTGCCAATTTTCATAGTGACGTGTACAAAAAAGATCATTTCTTATCAACGTGTCGTGGAAACAAAAATAGATTGAAAACGTAAAACGAAACAGAAATGCTCAATTTTGTATATAATAACACTTACAGAATACAGTGAGATATCAACAAAAACAAAAAAAAATACAAAAATACGTAGAAACAATTATAATAATAATAATAATATAATATGAAGATTACAAAATCACAAATTATTCAATTACCGTCTATTTCGCTATCTTCACCGGTCGACCAAAATGTTTTTAATAATATAAAACATATATAAAATCCAAAAGAAGTTTGATTTTAACGCTAAAAACACATTGGTCGAGGAGTACACATTGGTCGAGGAGTACACATTGTAAAGTAACATTTCAAAAGACCATCCATCCGATTGAAGAGTCGTCACAGTTCCTTCTTGCTTTAATACCGAATTTCTTTTATACAAAATTAAACGTATCTAATAAAGGTCCGTCCAAAAAAAAAAGTCCCCTTCCATATCAGATTATTACAATATTATCCTTACTTTAGCAATCGTCGCATAAGAATAATTCACAGTCATGTTCAGTATATCGTAATCAGAAATTAAATAAAAGACAAAGACATACCGCAATGTTTATAAGGGAATTCCCGTATTTGGACAATCAAGGTTTTTACGGAATAACTAAGTGAACAGTTATAATAATAATAATAATAATTTATTCTGCTCTTCATGCCAGTTCTGTTGATTTATACATCTTGGTTTGTTTCGCCTATTTGTAGAACAGTTTCGTGTAATGCTTGCTATCCTTTTCCGTTAATCGGTTTGTTGGAGTCATTCAGCCAAAGCGGAGTTTTACTATCAACTACGTTTGTAAATCGGTTGTCGATGAAGCGATGCGAGTTATTTAAACAAAATATAAATAACAATAATAATGAAGAAATGATTGACGTGTGAGTGCATTCGTTAACCAATTCGCATGCTTTTCTTTCGTTTTTTAAGAATATACTGGCCTTGAAATATTTAAATCCACGTTTAGAGGTTATGTTAGACATATACCTACTATAGTAATTTGATGATTTCATCAAAATATTCCTCCTACTTGCTATTATTATATTCCACTTAAAATTAAACCCAGCTTGACGTGGACCCCTTCCTGCAATAAGGAACCATCTAACAATTTTGATTAGAATGAGTTATTTGGTTCCTTAGAATGAATTATAATTGTAATTACATTTATCGTCCTCTTAACTCATTTAGTATTGATTTTTACTTGCAACGTTTCGTTGTTCATTAACATCTTCAAATGCATTTATTACTAATAAAGAACACCAATTTTTAAATTATACATTTTTTTTTTAATATTTGTAATACCTTATTTTATTTTTTTTATTTGTGTGAATATTATTGTCAACTGACAACGAACTAGAAAAATTATTCATTTCAAGACAAAAAGTCGTCTGTGACACCATACGGAAATATTTTCACTTTTTTTTCTTGAAATTAACAATTTTTCTTACATCGATTATTTTATTTTTATGTCTTTAACTTTAAATAGTTTATTTAATTTTATTCTTGTTACTAATATAATTAGTGCAATTTTATATTATAATTTTTTTTTTTTGTACTCTTCCTTAATCAATGTTAATGTAACAATATTGTCATAATGTTAGTATTCTTCATTTGCCTTAATCTTTTTTTTAAATTTTGCTGCTTGTCACAGTTCTTTTTATATTTAATTATAATCGAATTTAGTTTTTTAGTCATAGTTAAGTTTTTTTTTTATGAACTGTCTTTTTTGTTTACGACTTCTCCTATATCAGCATATATTGATGTTTTGGGAATGAACTTTATTTTACTTTACTTTATTTTCAATTTCATCTGAAGAAAGTTAATAATTTAGCTGAAACCGGTAGTGAAAGAATAATTTCAATGTAAGTAAAAACCAATTTTAAATTGAATTAGGAAGTACTTATTACCTACACTTTACTTATCACTAATCCCAACGTAATTATGGACGAAAGATCAGCATATTGTAACATTTATAATTTTTTGATATTATGTTAACATTTGGGATTTATTTTTTTTTATTTTTAGGGTATTCGCGGCACCTTGGATTGAAAAACAAAAATTCAAATTTTTAGTAACCAGGTAAAAAAAAACTAATAAGTAATATGTTCTCGGATTCCGATAATTAAGTAAAATCCGAATATGCCAAAATATAATGATAAAGAACGACTGGTATAATATTCAGTCGAAAGTACAAAATTATTGGCTTACTAATTTCGGTTATATAGTCATCTTCAGAGAAATCTAAGCAAGAAAAAATAAAAATATAAGTAATATAAAGGTACAAGAGTTTAAATCAAATTACGTCAAAATCAAAGGCAAAAAAAATCGAAACAAATTAAGTGACAGATACAGTCGAACATACTAAAACTAATTAAAAGTTAATTAAAATTAAGAAACTCATAACTAAAGACTAAAGTCCAGATGGCTATTTAGCCGAAATTAGTAAGCCAATAATTTTGTACTTTTTACTGAGTATTATACTAGTTGTTCTTCATCATTACACTTTAACTCAATTAGGATATAACTACGTATGCTAAAATATATTGGGTGTTCGATTTAACATTTTGAATTTTATAATATTTCCGGTAAAACCGACTGTGACAAAAGTAACTAAATAAAATAACGAATTATAACAGGTTAAATAATTTAATATGTATCCAATTTTATTAAAAAATATTTAAAAATAAAAAAGTCGTGTCCAGCGACCTATCTACTGAGACACTCGGTATATATAAAATATACTCTCTGTCTATTTATGTTTTAACTAACATCATTGGTGTATCATACGAGTAAAGATAATCTTCTGACTTGATTTGGATATTTTCTCAAGTATTGCTATTGAAAAAAGAAGCAAAGTTAGTCGCTTGTCCCACAGAAAATGGTACAAGGATTAATTTCATGAATGTGATAGATAGAGATAGCCCTATTACTGCTTTGTTTAAGTACAATACTTAAAATAGTGCACCATTTCCAGATTCTATT
The DNA here is from genome assembly GCA_004143645.1 of Protaetia brevitarsis. Classification (NCBI taxonomy): domain Eukaryota; kingdom Metazoa; phylum Arthropoda; class Insecta; order Coleoptera; family Scarabaeidae; genus Protaetia; species Protaetia brevitarsis. Next base: position 67,393 of record RXPK01001334.1, on the reverse strand, counting down.
ATGGTACCTACCAGTTATCAAGTCTAACCTATAGCGTCGTTAGTTTGTGCATCTAGTCAGTGCTCTATATTTTAGGGCCGTTTTACACCTAGCTATTTATTGGCCAATTTAAAATTGTTACGTGTATAACACGGATTTAATACATATTATACACGTAACAATGTTAAATTGGCCAATAAATTGCGCAATAAATAGCTAGGTGTAAAACGGCCTTTACAAGAAAAAAAAAATGGTTCCTTTTAGAATACAGAGTCTTCTGTAAGTTTTCAGTAGATAATTTATTTTGATTAAAAGGAATATAAAATCGAATTCAAACTAATACTGAAAAACCGCGCATAAGATATCCTGTTTATAGGGTTTTAATTTGACTCAGAAGTATCGATTTGATTCATACGGACAAAAATCTATGACGTTGATTAAAACATAAAATAAACAGATAGTACATGCAGCCCGCGAAACTATGTTGCATTTTCAAAGTAGCCCGCAAGATCACTTGGGTTGGCCACCCCTGATTTAGAATATAAATAAATATTTTATGTAACTTTATCAATGAGAAAAATACTCCAAACTGTGGCGCTGGTAATACTGCAAACTTTTCCTAGATCCCTCACCACCAACTGCACTAAACTGGACGTACGTTTCGATAACAAAGCTATCATCATCAACAGAAATACTGAACTGTGTTCACACAATTTTGCTGATGATGATAGCTTTGCTATTGAAACGTACGTCTAGTTTAGTTTGCAGTTTGTTGTGAGGGCTCTAGAAGAAATTTGCAGTAAGTTTATCAAGTTTAGTTTTCTTGTAATTGAAGATTAGCTGCTTAAACAATAACATATAGCCACGCCTGTATAAATGTTCGAGAGAACAATCCTTTTTTAAGAATTAAATGAACTCTTTTTTTCGCTAAAACTATGGATTTTTTAGTTGGTATTTTGGAGAAATATAACAGCTATCCAGTGTGACTTATAGGGCACAAGAGCATTTTTTTACTATACTATTTGTTTCAGACACTGTTTTCTAGTTATTTTAGTTTTGTTATTTGATTCCTTATTGCAGAAGGCGGTCCAAGTGTCGGTGCAAATGGACATACATAAATCACAAAAATGTGCTTGGCGCAAATATTATAATGGCATCAACTATGTCTTTTCGATGTACGAATTGGTTAACGGTGTTCAAATTAGATGTCATGTAATACTAGTCCGTTCAAAGTAACAATTAAATCACACTGCCGTGTTTAAACGTAATAAATATTATACAATATAACCTTCAAGTAAATGAAACATCCTTTTAAAGCTCAAAAGAGAGAAACCGATAAAAAAAAAACCCTTATCCGAAATACGGCTATGTGCGCACGCAGTTATTTTGGAATGAAAATCGAGCGGTTATATACTTTTATTTTATATATATATCATATATATTTATATATACACATTATCCCTATTCTTCCTCAATTCAGTTCCGACACACCCTTTCTAAGTAGTCCTTTTGGGTAAATATTCAATTTGTTTTCTTTTTTTTTTAATTACTTTTATATTTTCATTTGTTTTTTTTCCTTTTTTTTGATTACTGACGATTGACACATACATATCATTATTATTGCGATTAATAATATACATAAATATGTTACCGGTTGTTCAGTTTATTACAACGATCACTTGCGAGATTCATCGTTTGATCTTCAATATTCTGTTTTGGTCACACCGTTCGAAAAAACGAAAAGTTCAGGCACTAATTGTAAGATGCTAACCGACTCGGGCGTGCAGCCCATCTCCAAAGGAAGTATCCATCGAACCCAGGGTAGTAACACAATATTTATGTGTATCGCAAGGTATTAAAAGGTCTTTTTTTTTTTAAATAAAAAAAAAAAAAGATTGTATAGGAGAATAAAACGGACAGTGATAATTAAAAAGAAAAGTGATAAACAGGTATCGACTTTTTTTATGATTGGCTGTTCTTTTTATTATTATTATTTTTTGTATATCCCTTATTTTGTTGTGTATTGTTTTTTTGTTGTTTTTATTATATTTCGATCGGAGGAGGATTTTTTATATTATATTTTATATATTTATATATATATATTATATGAAGTGGAGGACAAATTTTTAAGTGCACCGGTTTACTTAGCCGTCTTCTTTTGGAGGGGTAAACCAGCCTGTAAAGATCAAATTGTTAACAGTGTAATAGCGTTGAGTAAAAGAATTGTAAAGAGACTGCTAAATAGGACGAACTGTAGCATATGTGTATCGTTTTCTATTACCTCTTCTTAACAAGAATATTTCTGAATATTTCACACAGAAAATGCAGTTTCCTCTGGGAGAACTTCTAAAGTAATATTAAACAATCGTTCAATCCTATACCTACACTGTAAAAAAAGTTGCCTACAATTTTACCGGTAAATTTGCTTCATAAGGTAAAATTTCTACCATCTAGTAAATTTCACATGTTGATGTATTTTTCAAAGATTGTACTGTAAAATTCGTATGTAATATTTATATGAACTGTATATTTGCCGAACGCGTACAGTTAAATAACCTAATAACCAATCACATTGCGGCGTATTCAAGTAAAAATAAATATAAAAGATCCTCAATTTTGTCAATTGTCAATTTTACACTTTTAAGTAAATTTTGATTGTAAACATAAAATAGTACATGTTTTTTCCTGTATTTTCCTTTCGAATTTTTATTACATCTTAAACTTACATGAAAAAGCTATAAATTTTACCAATTTTTTTCCATGTTAAAATATCCTAGAAAAAACATGTAAAACAAAATTTTACATGATTTATTGTGGTAAATTCACAACGTTATTACATGTAATATTCCTAATTTACCATGGTAAAATTACTGTATTTTTTTACAGTGTAGAAGGATCAAAAGTATCGGACGATGTATCAATTAAGGAGAGGTTGACATATATTTGACTAGAAAAATCGATTTTTGGTTTTTTGCATTTTTTGAAAGGTCCAAATACCTAAAAATGACATGGTTAAAGCGGTTTCGTAATATTTCGCATGTTTAAGCCGCTACGGCTCTATTAAAGAGCGGGTTGTACCGAACACAAACGGAGCATATTAGATGCAATACCATGTTCGACTCGGGCTACTCGGTCGAAAATACCATAGTTATTGCTTATAGTATATGTATAGTTGTCTTTAATGATTATAAATGTCACTACAGTCGGGGTCACAAATAAACGACAGAGTAGCTATTTATATTACAATAATACGAAACAATTAGATCGGAAATAAAACACACATTTGAAAAAACTAGTCTAATAATATTTTTTTTACTTAAAACACACTTTCCCACGCTTTAGAAAACTGCCATAAAATGTATCAATTTATTGCAGATGCACTTACACTAAATTTCTTAGAAAAGCCATTAAAGATAACAAATAAATACAGTTTCATGGAACCGTATTTCCTAGAATTACTAAAGGGTTCACCATTTATGTCGCGGCAGTATTTATCGCATTGTATATTTCTGCGATTACTTTTTCTAATTCAGTGTTTGTGTGAAGTTGGAAAAAAATATAGTAACCTTTAATTAAGATGCCCAATTTATTTAAAAAAGTGATCGAGTAGTTCTCCAGTAGCTCTATTTACTATGGTTTTGTCGATAATTTTCATATTGCGTCGAAAGCCGTTTTTGAATTAGTTCAAAAGAAAGCCGTGAAAGAAGAAGAAGAGAGTATTAAAGTAGGAAATGAGCCACTACGTCTGTACAGTCTCTGGACACGGCTCATTAAAAAAAACTAAGTTTTCCATCGTTATTTGGTAGAGCTACTTTAATTGGAAAATACAGGAAGAAAGTTACAGATATTGCTTGCTATGAGCATGTGAAAACTGCACCAATTGGAAACTAGAGCTGGAGTGGCAATTAGACAACATCCAGATCCTGCATAAAAAAAATGAAGGCAGTATTTGGGCTACATTCATTATAAATGTTTCAACCGACGCGGATCCACGACATATTTATTGTCCAAAAGGTGTAGACAGCCTGTGTAAGTGGCGCGTTGTAGAAGCCAAGGTTGAGCTTGCTTCATTCAAACATGACCCCCTTTTGCAAAAATCAACATGCCGATTTATGAAGTTTTTTCTACAGTGATTTATTGCAAAGATGCATTGGAAAAAATTGCCAAAACTGAAACGACTCGTTTAATTCATGTGTGTAGAAACTAGCTCCAAAAGATTTACACTGCGAGTCACAAACAATTCAACTTGCTACCTACATTGCCACAAATTTATTCAATGAAGGTTACTTTTCTGTATTACGAATAATGAATGCGTTGGGAATTGCAGTAGGACTTGATGCCAAAAATTTCGTCGTCAATTCTGATCGTCAGCGCATACAACGGGCAGAGCAGGTTATGTCCAGCGCTGCAAAACTCGCTGTGCTGTCTAAAGGGAAGCAACAAATTTTGAAAATGCAGAAGTATGAAGAAGAAGAGGGATTAATATATGGTGCTGGAATAGCTGACTAAGTGTATGGAGAACTATTTGTAAAAATTTTTGCTGCGAAACTTTGAACGTGTTTTTCTCGAAACATGATTTTTCAAATTTGCGTAAGTTCTAGTTCTTCAAGTGTTCAATATATCAACTTAATTCTTTTGTTTTCTTAATGTAAACAGTTTTTATTGGAGGTTATACCTATATTACACTAAAAATTGCAAATATTCCACATTTTATATCCAGTCATACACACAAAAAAGAAAGAAAATAATCAAATTAAAGTTCAGGTACTTGCCACATTGTTTGCTTTCGACTTATTTGGTTAAATTTAGGTATAACCTCCAACAAATTTAATATATTTCTAACTCTTCTTTTTATTTTCAATTTCGGATCACTTTTGCGTATGCTAGAGTTTACGCAGTTTGACCGTGTTTTCTGTGCACACTGCTACCTAGATACAAATAGCGAACGTTATAGTGGTCTTGTCATAAAAAAAATATATTTTTTTTAGTATTCAAGTTTTAATATATTTATTAACAAAAAGCCGTATTTCGTATATCTTTTCCTTTGTCTGAAAAAAAAAGCTCAAATTTTTTGGACTTTTCCGATATATATATGTAAACCTCCCCTTAAATACAAATAAATCGAATTCATTCATTTTATTTTAGCAGACGTCATGGTACAAAGACAAACCTGGACTATATGTACAGTAAATTGGAGATGGTTTAGGTTTATCATTATGCCATGGTCACATACATATAGAGGGTTGTTCGCACTTACGAATGCCAGCCGATCATACAGGGCTGTAACAGCGGTAACGCCGTTGTTATAAAAACTGTGTGGTCAGATTGGTAACAATTTTTTGAAATATTGTATATTAGGATATATGAATAGGTGGATCAGATCATACAATTAAAAAATAACATGCGATATACAGGGTGTCCAAAACTTAGCAGTACATCAAAGTCATGTTTTTCTTAATGGAACGCCCTGTATTTTATGGCATTTTTGAAGTGTACACTAAAAACTAGAACAATTTTATTTAAGGTTCCTAAGTACCTAATTTTTATAGTTTATGAGATATTTCAATTTGTTTAAAAATGCAATGTTGTAAAAAAAGTCTAGTATCTCGGAAACGAATTAATTTAGAGAAGTGAAATGAAAACCGTAAATGGCAGAACCTTTGGCTGATTGAATGCGACATTCAACGTTGTCCAGTAGTCTACAGGATCTTCAAGTACCTAAGTCAAACTTTGTGAATTTTACTCGTGCGTAACTTTGTTATTTTAAATGGAATACCCAGTTATTTTTACGTTGATAGATAGGAATTTTTATTTTCTTTAAACCAGTATTGGAGTCCCTATACCCGCCTCGACTAGTTTTTAAGTTATTTGGTTTTTTTATTGTCATTATCTTACCTTAATTTAATCTAGGTAGCTGGTGATTTTTTTAATGTGTTAATTGATGTTGTATCCAGTTAGCACCATGAAAGCATCTACGTTTCCAAGAAAGAACTTATGTGTTTTAGTTATTGTGGATGTCAGGAAATTGTTTCCTTGCGTCTCGGGTGTATGCGCAGAAGTCCCTAATCGAAAAACATCCAGAATAAAAGTATTATTTGACTGTTGCGACAGATTCTCGTATCACAGGCAACGTTGCTTACATAAACGCTTATAAAACAACCAATTGAAGCGAAGAAAATGAATTGTGGTATTAGGAGCAGTCATTGATGAACCGCATACAGCACAAGAAAGATTGCAAGGAATTGGATTTAAGCACATGACTGTATCTCGGTCCTGAAAAAACGCAAATTACCATCCGCTCCATTTTCAACACCACCACAATCTATACCCTATGGATTATGAGCGAAGAGTTGATTTTGTGTGTGAGCGCTCGATAATACCGCAGAAGGATAATGCTTATTTTAATTATGTTCTTTATTTACTGACGAATCCACATTTCATAATAACGGATTAGTAAACTTGTCACAATTTCCATTCTCTATGGATACCGAAAATCGTCATTTTCACCACCTTGGATCGGCAGCATAGTGGAGTTTGAACGTGTTTGAGGCATTATAGGTGATCATGTAATTGGTCCACGTTCTTCAATAGACACCTAAATGGAAACGAATTTCAAAGCTTCCTTAAGAGGGACTTTTGTGCCCTTTTGAAAAACAGTCCCTTAAATGTTTAAAACGGATGTGGTTCAACTAGACGGGCTCCTGCCATTTCAAACGGTGCCGTCAGAAACTTTCTTGATACGAAAATTTCCTAATAGGTGGATCGAAAAGATAACACCAAATATGCTGAGAACGTTATAAGAGCATTTGAGGAAAGAGCTATGTTGTGCATTGGAGAAAATGGCAATTATGTTGAATGCTAGTGCCTTTCGTTTTTTTTATTGTTTTTTTCCCCTTATTTTATAGATACATACAAAAATCTGCTTGTTATTACCTTTTTTATACAAAAATATTTACTGTTTGTTTTGTTTGTTGATATACTTCTTAGCTTTATATGCTTTCAGGTAAATTATAAAAGTAAAGTTTCTTCGAATAGTAAATAATTAAATAAGTCAATGTAACATACACCGGATGTTCCATTTAAAATAACAAGTTAGGACGAATTAAATTCACAAAGTTTGTTGCCAGGCACCTAATCATATCAGCTTTTTCTTGCAACCGAGTATGGCTTTCATGGTACTGACGGGATGCACTTGCAAATTGACACATTCAAAAACATCACCAGCTACCTAGATTAAATTAAGCGTAATAACAGATTTTACTTAGACCACCTAAAACAAATCCAATAACTTAAAAACTAGTGGATCGTAGTATGGGACTCCTAATAATGGTTTAAAGAAAATATAAAATTTCTATCTATCAACGTAAAATATACTGGGTGTTCCCATTAAAATAACAAAGTTACGCCCGAGTAAAATTCACAAAGTTTGACTTAGTACTGAAACATCCTGTATACTACTAGAGAACGTTGAATGTCGCATTCAATCAGCCAAAGGATTTGCCATTTTACGGTTTTCATTTCCTTCTCTATATTAGTTCGTTTCCGAGATTACTAAACTTTTTTTGCAATTGCGCATTTTTAAACAATTGAAATATCTCATAAACTATAAAAATTAGGTATAGGAACCTTAAATAAAATTGTTCTAGTTTTAGTGTACATTTCCAAAATTTCCATAAAATACAGGGGGCTTATAAAAGATACTGAACTCAGCCGTAAAATCCTGTGCATCGTAATGAATTAGTTCGGTATACAGACACCAACGGCCGTTTTTTTTTTTATCGCGTTAATTTGAAAAATTAATTATTGGTCTTCAAATTATTATTATTGATAGGGATAATTTATGCCAAACAATAACATGCTACATAAGACTCATTCTTTTAGTCTCGATATATAATTAATATAAAACAGGAAAACACTATAATCAATATGCCTATCGATGAATAAAAAATACACCCAAAAGAAGACAGTCACAAAATTTATTTTAATGCTAAACATCGGAAAATAGTATATAAATCCCTACGAATATTAATTACTAAGTTGCAACAATATCCTACAGCATTATATACACATTTTGGAGATTGTTTCAACATTAAAATACAAAAAATCATCGTCTCCTTCCCAAGCAGACATTTTTTTGTTAGCAACAAATTATCCACTTTCACGTCGATCCGTCGATGTACTTTAATAACATGAATGTTATTCTATTACAACAAAAAATCAAAGTCTTTTTACCGTTGCGATGATTTCAGACATTCCCAGAAAATTTTAATGCGGTGTACCGAGTCACAAGTAGTTGGGCACATTTTGTCGCCTAATAGATAAGGAGAGCTGTGTAGGACTGCCAACTTATTACGCTCCGTAAACGTTTAAAAAAATAAATACTAACTTTCCGATTGTTAGCGCTCCTCTTGTTTGAGGTAGAACTGAGGGTTTGCAACTCGACTACATGCACTTTTCCAATGCAAAATCGGGCTATTGATACATGCATGCCAAGACTTTCGATGTAACCGAAGTGCGACATAGATAAAAATGGTTTTTTTTCTAAAAAGATCATAGCCACTATGCCTAACCCGAAAGTTTCAACATCGAGACATCATTGCAAAGTCAAAAATTTTAATGGACGGGTTCTCGTGAATCAACCTGTATATTTCTTATATAATATATTTTGTATTGCACTGCTGGTGTATGGCCACCCCGGGGGGTATAAAATTCTTGTATTATGTTATTATTAGAGATCAATCTTATCGATGCGTCGGGCAAATTCCTCAGAAGTAAATTTTATTTTTAAGTAAGATTTTTTAATAGATTTTGTTTGATGAATTTTAGTATTTTATTGTTCAGCTGTTTAAATTATTTCAGTCATTTTACTTATTCCTTCGTCAGTATTATATATATTTGTTCATTGTTATATTCAGAGATTCTCGTTGCCTATTTATGCGCTGCATAGTCACGCATCTATTTGTGGTATGTATGCATGTTAGGGCTCTTAAAAGGAGTCGTTGCAACGTTACCGTAAGTACATGTGTTTATTTTTTTGATGCATTTTTTGTATTACATTTTTATTTAATATTTCTTTAATATGTGTTCGTTTTTATTTGAAATTATCAGCTTTCAGGAATCTTGTTAATTATTATGCTGTTGTGTAATTGTTGCACATGTTGGATATCAGATCAGTAATTATTGTAATTTGTTTTTAGAAGAAATTGTTTTTTTTAGTTAAAGATTTAATTTCCCGTTTCGTAGTTTTCAATTTAGTTTTGGTAATTAATCACTCGGTTTTAGGTGAAAGGAGCATAGTGCTTGAATTTAATTTCAATTATTTTTATACATTTGTTTTGTCCACGTTTAAATTAATTTTAGTGTGTTTAATTTGAAACCCCGTGGATTTTTGTGTTTATTTGGTTTTCTTAGAACAAATTACCATTTTGTTTGGATATGGATTTGCTCGTCCTTTTTTAATTGTAGATTCCTGCATTTTTTATTTCGTCCAGGACCTTAAGTCCTGGTTTTTTTTTTACCGTATTTGTACAAATGTTTTTTTTTTTTTTTTTTATAAAATAAAATCACTGATTGTAAATGTCATTCTAAATTCCTATTCTTTTATTTGAATTTACCTTTGCAATTTTAATAATTAAAGATAGTGAATTTACTTACGCCCATATTTTACTTTTCATGATTAGATTAGTAACCCTGAGAGTAGATATTCTTTTGCGCCCTTGTAAATTTTTATCCGCTGAGCTAGTAAATTTAAATTTTCATTTTTTGTCATTTTTCAATTCACTGTGTACATTTATGCTTGTACCATCAGTACACAGCAGTACGTTACTGTGTACATTAATTTGTTATAATTTAAAACAATCTATACAGCCGAAACAACTGAGCGTCTATACAAGATTTACGTTTTACTAATACAATCGATGAGTTCATTTGAACAGTATCAATACCAAAGTATTGAGTAGGAATGAACAAACGTATCGTACTATCGATATCAAAAGTGGCCTGTTGTTGTACACCACTGTGTACATCGTAAGTAATATATCATTATCGCAATTCGTATCACCCTTTGCTACATCATCTTTCACGGGAAACTTAAAAAGCTTATATCTTGCCCTTTCTATTTATCACATCTACATAATCACGGTAGACTTATATTTTTGGTATTACTGTATTAAATCCAACTGATGTTAAGTATACACATTGCAATCTCTCAATGTTGCAATAGGCATATCGAATGATGCGGAAAACGACAATCAACTTTGACTTATTGACGACCATTCGAGCAACTCGATTACGTTTCATATCATAAATGATCGATTGTGTGATCTTATTGACTGATGTGTGTGATCCTTTTCGTTTCACAAGTGTATGTATGGGTGTCTCTTTACAATTCTTTTGTTGAGCGTAATATTACAAAATTTACACTGAAACATATACTTGATTCTGTACGGTAGTCTCTACTTAGAAACGAAATATTCTGAAGGGTAAATAACAAATTACACTCTCGTCATTTTTGAAATGAACAAATACGTACAATCACTTCAAAAAATTATGACCGCGGTTGGTAAAACGAATTCGTAGATGTAATTCTAACATATCTACTTTAAACGTAATGCCATCGTAATCCGCGACGCAATGAACTATCGTCTCGAAAGATAATACCCTTTACGGTTTCCGACAAGATGCCGCCACCTTTTCGGCGATTTACATTCCCAGAATTAAAACCTTTTTAGTTTTCGGCAAAGAATATATAAAATTCTGATTTTTCATTTCTCTTGCTCACGGAGAAATGTTATTTCAATAAACTGTTCGTATAATTTTTTAATTCTTATATTTTTAGTTTATAGTTACGCCGTGTGTGCCGTATAGTTAAGTCAGTATTTTATGTTAAAACAGTCATTTATTTTTGTAGTAGTTTTAGTTTAAATAATTTGTTTTATTTCAGTTATTCGGGTATACAGGGTGTATCAGATATAGACGGTAAATATAATAATATGTAGCAGCTGTAATCATTATACAATCAAAAAGTCTTAATGACATAGGGGTCTATCTGTAGGCATTAACGAGAAAAAAGAAATTATTAAATGCCGTGGCTAGAGCCGCACCTGTGCCCAACCTAAATGCTGTCCCGAGTATACCCCCACATACCACTACCATTCAGCCATTACCGCTGTTAGTTTTGTGTAGATCGCCGCTTGGAGTGCAAGCCACTTCGAACATTTTATTTAAATTTCTTGCCTTCTCGAGAAAACCACTCCTTTCAGGACCATCATGATTTCATATAAAGAAAATCGAAGCTTGATGCATTGATAAAGCGCGGGAATGTATAGATTCATTTCCGCGCGACATCATAGTAAAAAGGTGTGTTTGCAAATTTTCTGTATCTACATTTATTTCTGTGTAATTCGATTCAATTCATTTTGCGTTATATGATTAAATAAATTCAAAAGAAATAACTCAGATTCATGTGGTACCGTTTATTAACAACTAACTCTCGATTCGACAAAGCAAAAGAAAAATATTTACGTTTTTTGTAACTACTGAAGTCGCATATCGGGGAAACTCAAACGTCTTATCAGGATATTAAAAATAATACTTTGTAGACTTAAGTAGAATGCTCTTAACAAAAAAGGAATGTTTATTTTATAAAAGAGAGAAATTTAAAATGCCTGTTTTTGCTATTTTTACAAGGGCCTTTATTTATTCAGAATGACGTTAAATGAACTTACGGCATACCATTAAGAATAATACTAATGAGTGCAATGTATTTATACATAATACCACGTTTAGCGGGTGCTTAACATGACGTTTCCTTGCATCAGGCCCGGACTAAAGAATTTTTGGCTCTAAATTTTACTTTTTTTATTCTTTAATGATGAAATCCGGTTTCGGTGGGTTTGTGCTTTATATGTCGTGTAGTTTACATCGCCGAATGGCAATTTACTTATTGTATTTGAAATCACCACCCTGTATTCAACTTTTGTTACCATGCAATAAATAAATGTGCAGTATTATACAGATGTGTTAAAAAAAGGGTTGTCGAGTTATTTTACCCAATTATAGTACTGGTGAAATAAACAAAAAAGTCTTAGTCAACATGGGTCCGCAATTCAACTGTTTTTGACATATAGTCTATTGCATATTTTAAAATAAAAAAAAAAAACATTTTTCGGTTTTGAGAATAGTTCCTTTGTCAAACAACTAATTGTGACTTAAAATTAGTTCTGTCAGACATCTGTCATCAGATTATTTATCCATTTGCGTCAATTTTTTTTTGTTCTCCAAATTATGCACAAGTACACAAATGCAGAAATGGCCGATATGGCATTTTATGTACGGGTCGTGCGAATGGTAATGCCACTGAAGCACGGCGTATGTATGCCGAAGAATTTCCAAATCGGTTGTTACCGAGTGATAGATTTTCTCAAGACTTCATATCCGCTGTCCGAAACTGGTTCATTTAAAATTAATGGTGGTGCTGGTAGACCTAGATCAGTTTCTTCTCCCGCAGTAGATATTTTGAGACGGGTAGAAGACAACCCAAATATTAGCACCCGAAGACTTGCCGCAGAACTGAACGTCAGTCATCCTCTCATTTGGAGAATTCTGCGGAACAGCAGCTCTATCCCTACCAGATTCAGCGCGTGCAAGTTCTTGCTCCTCACGATTATGATGCACGTAGGGTTTTTGTCATTGGGTTTTACGAAAGCTGGCAGAAACTCCTAATTTTGCGACTCAGTTTTTATTTAGTGACGAGGCTGGTTTACAAGAGACGGAATATTCAATTTTCATAACAATCACGTCTGGGCAGATGAAAAATCCCCATGCTGTTGTTGAACTGCATCACCAAAACCGTTTCTCGCTAAATGTTTGGCTTGCTATTTTTGGAGACTGTTTAATTGGTCCAGTATTTCTCCCTAATCGTTTTTAACGGGAACAAGTATACTTGGATTTTTCAAGAAATGAATTACCCGTTTGTTGAAGACGTGCCCTTTTTAACAGATTAAATATGTGGTTTATGAGATAGTCTATTTTTCCATCGTAGTAGATTTCTAACAGATTCAACGAGAGATGGATAGGACGGGGTGGACCAACCTGACATCTCTAGACCTCCTATGTTTGGGGGCATGTAAAACAATTAGTGTACGCACGATCTGTAAACAATTTGGAAGAACTCAGGCAACGAATCGTAAATTGTTGCGAGGAAATTCGGGGGACTCCAGGAATTTTCGAAGATTGCGTCGATCTTTCATAAGAAGGTGTGAAGCGTGCTTTAGAAATGAACGGTGGACACGTAGAACAATTTCTTTAGTTTTACTTTAAATAAACATTTTTAATTTACATTGCGATCAGAATTTCTTTGAAAATTTTATCCTAGTAAAACAATATGCAATCGACTATATGTCAAAACAGTTGAATTGCGGACCCATGTTGACTAAGACTTTTTTGTTTATTTCCACCAGTACTACAATTGGGTAAAATATCCGACAACCTTTTTTGAACACACTGTATATCTTTTTTCACTTTTACAAATATCGATGCTAGTTTACTCGTTTAGTTATTTATAATATGTATTAAAAGTAAGGATATTGAAAAACAAGGGGTTTACTTGCTTATTTCTTATTCAATTTGAAGAAGCAAAACTTTCTATGGAAGAAATCCCTAGGGGAATAAAATTATTATAATACTTTTGTAATTGTATACGTTTATCAATTTTGCGTATGATAGGTCTTTTCGTCTTTATGACTGTTAAGTCGGAAACATCTTAATTCTTAAAATTTTAAAGTCAAAACATCTGATCTACTTTTATGCAAAAATTCCAACAAATGTAATTCGATTTGTGCCGTCATAAAAAGTAATAGAATTAAAACATTAAGAACAAATAACTTGTTTTCTTAATAAGGGTAGTAACAATTTTTTCCTCCCTTATTCTATACACTGAGATCGAGAATGATTGTCCTGATCCTATTCTCTACTTTGATTGTGTATGTATGTTAGTGTTGCTAGCAGCTAATATCTAGCTCTGGATTGTTGAAGAGTATTTATTAAAGCTTCTAACAAGGTTGTAAGTGAGCGAAATGCTTATCTATCTGCAAAATTAGGTATCTAAAGAAATGTAAATCCATGAATTCATAATAACCATTTTTACAACTTTTGACGGAGCTATGAATACCAGGACATCGTCAACGACAGCAAAAATTGTCCAAGAAAATGCTAACCTATAGTTACTTAACTAATAAAATATCGAAATAGTATACAAATTTGTTAAACGGACTAAAAAACACACGAAATGGAATAATTTATACACATGTTTTCAATTTGTATTCGTAAATGTCAACTAATATACGGAAACCAAAATAATGGCGTCCAAAAAATGGTAATAGCGGCAAGTGACGCTACTGATACTTCCAATACTGTGACCAACATATGTTTATTTTGGAGGCATACTTTCGAAATGGTGAGCAAGGAGATGATGGGCAGTGGAGATATTCAGCTGTATTTTGTGCTGAAGAATTTGCAAATCAACTTGTCTAAATGCAAATTGATAATGGCCCCTAAAAATAGGGATATGGGTTGCAATGTCCAGGAGACGTATAATAGGACCGATATTCTTTGAGGATATAATAACAGCAGCCAGATATAGACTTATATTACATGAATTTGTGGAACAATTATTTGATGATGAATTACAGCTAGGCTATTTTCAAAATGACAATGTTACTGCTCAAACAGCAAGAGAAACAAGAACGTATTTGCAGAAATTTTTTGATAACTGGCTTTGAACGTTGGCCACCTTAGATCACCCGATCTTACACCGCTTGACTTTTTTTTATTTGGTCATCTAAAAGATAAAATTTATCGGAACCGCTTACATAATACGGATCAAATGAAAGAAGCAATAAGAAATGAAATAGAGAATATTACAAATGAGTAATTAATGTAACGAGCGCCAACTTTTTAAACTGGCGGTTCCGATAGGCGTCCCTAGATGGCGCTAGCATAGCGGAAGAAAGAATTACCTACGAGGAATGACAGAGGGCAGTACCGGGTCGAAGATTCGCGAACATTCTCCTGAATCTAGAAGGACGTTCGAGAAGGGTCCCGAACAATCTGGAAGTTTCGCGCCAGATATAAATAACGCGTCGGATTGGCCAGGAGTCAGTCAGTCGATACGAGTTGGATAGCGCGGATCGCGAGTGGAAATAAAAAGAGTGAATTAGTACGCGTAATATAAATATCGGTGCAAATAAATCGTTTACATAAATAAAGACATTAGTGATTAAGTGATTTAATTAATAAGAATTTTTAATAGATTTTTAAGTACCGTAATTGTGTTAATAGAATAAGTGAAATTAAATATATCGCCTGTGTATTTTTCTAAACACCGACAACGTTTTAAAAATAGAAAAAAACGTTACATTAATAAATGTTTCTGAAAACACCAAGAATAGGGTAGATGCTTGCATAAATAATGATTACCCTCACTTTGAACACAGCATGCATGTAAACAATGCAACTATGTTAAAGAAACATGTTCCCAATTTTTTAATTTATATTATATTTTTGTTGTAGAGCGTATAGCTATGAAAAGCATCCATCCATTATTGTCCATTCAGTACCTCGTATAAATTATGAAGAATGTCTGATATAAGTTAGACATAAATATGTATTTTTAAAATATATATTGTTTAAACCTTCTATACCTTTAATTAAACCTGGTTCTATTTGTTATCACAAATATACTGTTTTGAAAAATGTTTATTACGTTATTCTTGCGCGGGAGTTAGTTGAATGACTTATACCTTAGATGCAATTTTGCTGCACTACACTTGTTGTCCGAGCTGACATTAGGGTATATTAAGTTGCATACGCACACTTAGACAAAAACCGAACAATGACCGCACGTTACTATGTTTTATTAACTAACTTCATTCATTCGAAACAGTGGATGTAAATATTGATATAATCTTGGGTGGAAAGTGGAGTAGAATTAGGACAGTCTTATTCGATCTCACGGTATAATGGGTATTCTAAGCATAAGCGCACGCGTTTGTCATACAGAATCAAAAACGCAATTTTTACTTTCTTGGTCTGTTTAACACTACTATGATGTATTTTGCAGGAATAAGTCCTTTATTATATTTATTATTTCATTTTATGATTTTACCGTAAGGAAGATATCAATGGTATTAATTATTCATTTGCGCGCAATGTCAACAAGAATAATACTACACTTCATTACACATTCATAAACATAATTTTTATTGCTGAAGTGTCTAACCGAAGTCCATATGCGACGGCCATCTACATGTGTATGTTTATACTTGCAATAGCCGATCTTCGATGGTCGTCTGACTCGAACGCTTGCTTTAGATTTCCCCACAGTGATAGTAGGAGACTCGCTTCCCCTACAGTGACGAGCGCTGATCTAAGTCGAAGTGATAATACAAGTCGTAAATTGGAAGAACAGGATATGCAACAAAAAATGCCTACGCCTTTATCTTTTTGCGGAAATAAGTTGTTTGGTGGATTACAGTATACCTAGTGGTATTATAGAAAGCGAAGAATAGCGTCCCGTTGATCATGCGTAAAAACTTTGTAGCCTCACGATTCAAAAATAGTGTTATAGGAAATCACATAAAATTATACGTTTCAAAATTATAATACAAAATACAATATTTTTTTTCTTGTCGTCGCAGTAATCAAAGGTACCCGTTTCAGTGAAACATTCGCACAATGACGAGCAAAACGCAAAACAAACGACTCACCGTTCTTTTCATGTATCTGCACTAGGATTTGAAACTCTGTTGCGCTCGCGCTAAGCTATACTGTCCTTGGGAGCAGACCTTGGGGGCTCCGAATGGATTCTGGCCTTGCCTTGACCAATGTGGCGGAAATCTGCATGATGACAGCTCGACGGTGTACGCGCTCGACCAACCTTGCTTGTCAGCAGTTCCATGCATATGGCACTCCCACTAACACGTACCCTCCTTGAAATACAAAAAAAAATAATAATTAACGCGGAAAGGATTATCCATTATTGGCAATTATTATTTTGCTTATTTATTTAACATGTTTTTTTATTACATACAGCGTGTTTTCAAAAAAAAATACACGTTTGGACGCATATACAGGGTGTCTCAGCTTTTAGTTTACAGACATCCACTTTCACTGTACAGTTGCTAAAAAAAATTCAAACAAAAGTTACTTTATATTATGTTATGTCGAAAATGACGTATGTAGTTTTTATTTGCTCGTGACCTTGAAGAAGATTTCAAGCCGACTTTGATTTTTAAACGGAAATATGCATTTTTAATGTTAAAGTTATTTGTCAAAAATTATATAAACAACTTTTATTTCACACATTTTTTAATTTGCCTTGTCGGTGTTGACGTTAGCGTTTGCAAACAGCAACAAAACATATTTTAGTGTAATTCGATTCAAAGTTAGTATGATATTGCGAACTTGTGGAAAGCGAAAAGTCGGGATCTGTTAGTCTCGGTTGTATCATAAAAGACTGATTTGCGTTATCTCAGCTATTTAATATGCCGTTTACGTACGATCCAAATGAATATGTAGATATGTTATAATCTACGGAGAATGCAGAAAGAATTCCAGAGAAATGCAAATTTGTATCGAGAAAGATTTCCAGAGCGTATTCCTCCATCACGTACAGCATTTAGCAAAGTAGAGGAAAGTTACAAACTGGATCATTTCCTTCTACTGTAAATCGTAAACCATAATGCTCCTGCTAGAAATGAAGAGACGTGATCAGCTTTTTGGCATATGTAACTGTAAACCCACATCCCTTCAATTTTTGTCAGAAGAAATGGGAGTCGGTAAGGAACAGTATATAGAATTTTAAAAGCGCGTCAATAACATCCATTTAAAGTTGATTTATCGCCAAGAATTAAAGCCAAACGATTTACAAAGACCACTGGATTTCATTGTACGATTGCAAGTTTTAGAGATGCTAATCCGAATTTTCTTAACTGTATTTTATGGAGTGACGAAAGACGAGTTGTGAAACAACATAATGCTCATTACGGTCCAACCAAAATCCGTGTTGCATGGAGGAAGCGAACTTTCAAACGGTATGGGGATCAAATATATGGTGTGGAATGTTAAATGGGCATTTCATTAATCCCACTTTTACGAAGGAACCCTAACAGGACAACGTTATTTACAGTTTTTCAATCTGTGCATCCAGATTCAATGGAAGATAGTCCTCTTAATGAATGACAAAACCCAATTTGGCAGCAAGATGGTGTTCCATCCCATAATGCGCAAATTGACTGTTTATTTAAATGCACTTTACTCCAATGGATGGATTGGAAACAGAGGTTATATTCCTTTGCCTGCTCGTTCCCCGGATTTGTCGCCTCTTGATTTGTATCCAATGTGCATCGACAGATCTTCGACGATCTGAAAATCGAATTGGCATGGGATGCCGGAGGATAACCCAGGAGATGATACTTTCATCTTGAGAGAATTAAGAGGTCGTTTAGAAGCTTGTGTCCGCGCGGGTGGAGTCAAATTTGAACATTTATTACATTAAATACTTAAAATTATTGAAATATTACTTTAAGCTAACACAAATTGCTTTTAAAAAGTTAATCTGACTTGTTTCAAAACTGACGAGGCAAATTAAAAAATGTGCCAAACAAAAGTTGTTTATTAATTTTTGACAAGTAACATACAACATTAAAATGCATGTTTCCGTTTAAAAAATCAAAATCGGCCTTGAAATTTCCTTCAAGGTCATAAGCAAATAAAAAACTACATACATCATTTTCGACATAACATGATATAAAGCAACATTTATTTGAACATTCTTTTAGTAACTACACAGTGAAAGTAGATAATGCCTGTAAACTAAAAGCTGCGACACCCTGTATATGTGGCGTAAGTCGTTAAGAATGGGAAATCCGGAAACTGGAAATAGTAGAGCCTAAAACATGAGGATTGAGCGCAGCACGCCTTATACAAATTTTATTCGGTTAAAACATACAGGGTGTTCAAGTTAATAATTTTATTTCTAAATTGCCCCATAATTCAGCAAGTTTTCACAGAACCAACGTGAAAATTAGTATTACTACGTTTTTCACCATGATGAATAGGAATTTGTCATCGCTTTTACAGTTGCTATAGAGGCGCTAGTTACACCCTGCTGAATAAAGTCACTAGATATATAAAGCGCCGTATTGGCGCCATATGTGTTCCACCTTAGGCGCCAAATTTAAATTTAATCATTGTAGTCTATGCGTCCTGCCAATTTTTCTATTGAAAGGTAACCACGATACCGCCATGATGTAATGAAAACTGCGCGTTTTTCTCCTGCTTTGACTGTACTTTTCTTTTCTCCTGGCCCCATAACCAGATGGAAATATATGGAGAGGATAATAAAAGATTGAAAACGCGAGACACGAGGACACCAGCTATGTGTTGTCAACTGTCAGTATCATGTCAGTACAATTAGTTAAACAGTGTTACTATGATATATATTGAAGTATATACAACAGTAATGTTTGGTTAACATTACTTCGAACTCCAACAGTATGGAATGACAGCACTGATAGCTAGGATTGGCTAAATATAGTGACTTTTGTAGCCCATCGCCTACAGCTGGATCCTGATTCCGCCATATCGTGTCCAAATAATGTTCTTTTCTCTCTAACACATTGGGGCAATGAATTGCGGTACTTTACATATCTAGTGACTTTACCTGCTGAAGAGATTAATCGAAGCTTATCTTTTTTGTGTATGCAGAATCACATAAACCGAATAGAAAATTTGAAAGAGCAACCTTTTCTACATGAAAAATATACTGTAACGAGCGCCAACTTTTGAAACTGGCGATTCCGATAGGCGTCCCTAGATGGCGCTAGCATAGCGGAAGAAAGAACTACCTACGGAATGACAGAGGCAGTACCGGGTCAAAGATTCGAGAATATTCTGGAAGGAATCTGGAAGGACGTCTAGAAGGGTCTCGAACAATCTGGAAGTTCGCGCCAGCTATAAATAACGCGTCGGGTTGGCCAGGAGGCAGTCAGTCGATACGAGTTGCATAGTGCGGATCGCGAAGTGAATTAGTACGTGTAATATAAATATCGGTGCAAATAAATCGTTTACATAAATAAAGACATTAGTGGTTAAGTGATTTAATGAATAAGCATTTTTAATAGATTTTAAATACCGTAATTGTGTTAATAGAATAAGTGAATTTAAATATATCGCCTGTGTGTTTTTCTAAAACCCCGACAACGTTTTAAAAACTAGAAAAACGTAACAATACACTTGTTTAATTTTGATATCTTGATCTGTTTTCGTTATTTTTGCCAGTATTCTCACCTGATATTATCGGATGCACCACCCTGACGAACGGCGGTTCAAAAGGATACGTGTCTTTGAAGAGCATATTCAGCAGGATCGCGTCTTTGCCCTCCTTCTCTTTGAGTAGCGCTAGGTCTGACTGAGGGACTATCGGGATCCACCGCCAGGAGGCGCACGTTCCACTCGTACAGGGAGTCGTGACCAATCGATCTGGTACATTTTATTCTAAACGTGTCCGACCTATATATGTCCCTGAGTTCCTTCATCAGCCTATCCGTCGCTTGGACAGAACCGGAAACAGAGCCCTGAAGTCGACACAGAAACGAACTTGACCTACTAAACGGATCGGCGGGGAAAATCGAACATTTACCTTAAGGTAATCTCGCCTCTGATTTTGACGTAATCGCTCCAACGTCGCCAGATGCTCCACGCCCATTTCGTCCGTCTTCGCCCGACCCTCTTCCATGTCCATCGCCAGATCTTCGTCGCTTTCGTCAGCGTCCGGGTCCGTTTCCACCAGCTCGTCGTCCGCTTCGCTGTCCAACCCTTCGTCTTCCATCTGTTCAACGCCGCTACTACTTATCCTAAATACAGACCTTCTCTTGTTACAAAAAAAGACGGAAATACCGTTACTTGAGCTCTACAACACCACTAAATGAATTTACCATCAATAAGAGGAGGCGGAAACGGGAAATAAAAAGCAAAACTATAGGAAAATCGACAAAACACAAAGAGTAAAGAAGCTAAAACACGACCCTGCGGTATCCCATTAAAGAAACCACCTACAGTAACGGAGAATCATTGCTTGTAGAATGACGGATTATGAGTTAAGCGCAAGTTGTTTATAAAAAGTGTTCCAACGAGCAGATTTTTTTGAACTTCTAGCAGCAATTTGATTTTGAATCTTGCAGACAGTACTGGCACAGTATAGGTACAATATAAGTAGCATGACTGTCATACTTATACATTGGTTTTTGAAACATCGAACCGATGATGGTAATGATTACACAGAACAGTACTATGTAGTAACAAAAACCTTTATTGTTTTTCGGAACAAGAATGAATGCGTATGTCACATGTTACAAACGGTTGCCAACTCTCACGAGATGTTAGAAACTCACTTCGTCTAACGGACATTCTCGCGCTCCTCCGAATGGCGGGATATTTGAAATTTTATAATAAAACGAAACAGATGACCTTGGGTTTCCTTTGGGGGAAAATTCAAATTATTTGTATTATGTAATATACAAAAGTTATATAAAATACTGATGTTTTTTTTTTTATGAATGATGTGGGAATGAAGTATTTGAAAGTAGAATATTTCTTCTAAATAATTGAGCGCGAAATAATCATGTAGCGGCATTAGCAGTACAAGTAAATCTACGTTTTCTAACGACAGAATGCGTTTGTGGGTTATAGAGACGCTAGTGCGGTTATATGCGCGGAATATCTCAAGTCAAAAATGGGCAATTAATATGCAAATTAAAAAAAAAATAACACAAGAAATTCGTTCTGAAACACCTTTCTGGATTTGCCCTTTGTAAAACTCGTTTTCAAACTGAGATTCCTCCAAAAAAATTCTTACGCATTACACCAGCTTCCCAGTCGAATGGTCGTTCATTTTGTATGTGTATGTATTAGACACAATTTAATGTAAGGTAAATGAAAGTAAATGATCCCATTTCTCACTAATTCTTTAATGACGACAACCGGTTTCATCCGCTAAGGGACATCTTCAGGTCAGCTGAAGAAATACAACAAGAAATTAACAATGTAAAATAATTAGATTGAAATTAAAATGAATAAAAGGGATAAAATTGTGTAAATTATTGTGCAAAATAATTAACTAATAAATAGAAAATGTATAAGTAAATAAAAAGATAAAAAGTTATAATACTCACAATTAAAAACAGTTTAAAAATAAGTCACGTAATAAAATAATAAAAATTGAATAAAACTGTATAAGACTTGTTAACACTCATTGTAAGACCACAAACTACACTTTAAAAATATTTAAAAATAAAATATATAGGCTGTTCCACTTAAAATAACTGAGTGAGTATGGGTTTTTTACTTTTGGAACAGCCTGTATAGTCAAAAATATTTTTATGTTAGGAAGCATTGAATTCTGTAAAACGTTTGTATAGAAGATTTTGCCTAAAATCAAATCGAAGACCCAGTCTTCGATGGGACACCCTGTACAATGTGCAAAATAGTAATATAATCGCCGCAGTCGACTAATTCCATTTCTAATTAAGAGTTCGCTAAAAGATATATTTCTACGGGCTACAACGGTAAGCATTCTTAATATACAGGTGTTTCATTGGGAAAGAATTCCTCTATAACTTGAAAAAAAAGTTTTATAAATTGTTATAAGATTGATTTTTATAGAAGTTTGTATGTTATCGCTATTTACTATTAGTGTTTATATTAGTGTTATTTTCTAATTAGACTTAAGTGTACAAATACTTTTCATTCAATATATTGCGTGTGTTAGTTATTTCAACCTCAAAAAACCTTACAATATCTTCTCTAAATGAAATTTACCAAGAAATACCCAAACAAATATCTGACATCATCATCATATAAATATATACATACTTAGATTGTTGTAACAAGTAACATACAGAGTACTTCCCTATAAAAAAATACTTTATTACAACTAGATGTTTTACATTTTTATGCAATACGATACAAAAAGAGCTAATATTTCAAAACTCTTTTATCAATCAATGTAGAATTGTGTGCTGTATTTAATGTAATAAAAAATATACATTTTGGGAATAAATTTTTGAGAGCCCTGTAAATGAGATGGCAGTGATTGCTGCCTGTTGCAACAATGAATAGTACATGCACCATCCATAGTAGTAAAATATCTTAATACACCGCAAAATATTTGATTCCATTTTGAAGAGTGCAAATGTCAAAAATTTTAAGAAATAGAAAATCTCTCAGAAACGGTTTAAGTCAGGGATAGGTTAGCGACCCTAATAGCCAAATTTAAATTTCCCGCCACTATTTTTAGTGAATTCAACATAAAAGCATTAAAATAACTACTAATGTAGTGCAAATGGTAGGTAATTTCTTACTTCAACGTTGAAGTTACTAAGAATAATTGCAGGCAATTTAAATTTGGCTATGTGGGGAGTACCGTTTCACAAAGTAGCCTGAACACAAATGATGCGATAAATTCATTAGATCGATTAAAATTTTCCAATCTGTTTAAAATAAGAATGTTGATATGAGCAGCCTGTATATCTGTTACCCATTTATTAGATTTTTGTTATTATTATTAATAATCATAGAGAAATAAATTGTAATTATTTAACTTTTCCTAAAATGTACGTCTGCAAAGCTGAAAATATTTTATTTAAATAGATCATAGTCAACCCATAATCACTCTGCAAGTTTCAAAATCAACTTCCTACTCGAAAAATTATAATAAACCAATTTGATGGGACACCTGTATAGTGAAATCGAAAACCACATTTATGTAGGCTGAATAAATATTTAAAAATTAATATTTCTCTTATTGTTTTATAATATTCCATAGAAAATTGCATTATGTAAAAAAAGCCAGCTAGGTGTGCAGTCCCAAGGTGACCAATTAAAAGAAATTATGCGTAACACAATGAGTGAACACTAAATATCCATCAGCCAGCTATTTATAAAAGTAAAAAGAAGAACTACATTTGAATTGTACTTTTGATTAATCCTTTAGGTTGAGCATTTCATAAGTTACCATAAGTAAAACTAATAATAAAACTACATGAAAATGTTACATCACATCAATGCAAGAAAGTAGAGAACTATGAACCCATAAATTCAAAGATTACTTACTTATTCGTCATCTGCGGATTCGGTATCGTCAGTCTCTTTATATCGGGAGGTTCGGGGACGGCATGCAGGCGACACAGCTCCCTCAGAAGTATGGCAACCTGGTGTAAAACATGGTTATCCAATCCTTCCGTGTTACTTAAAATTTGTACAGCGTTAGTAATACTAGTTTCCTCCGAGTCGGCAAACCACACTGGCGGCACCGAGGGATACGTTTCCTAAAAACAAAGAGCAAACGACAGGAGGGGGATGTAAATACACTATTCCATTCAGAATTTCAACTTTAAATGTATGTCTAAAACACCATCACAAACTACAAAAATTAGATATTCTTTTTCAATTGTTTGATACAATAACAGTATTTATACACACTGCTTGTAGAAAACAAAACTGGTACAAATTCTAACAGAAATCGCCCAAATCGTGCGATCTACTAAAAATAATTCGTAAATGTTTATTACAACCTGGCGATATAATGTTTGCTCAGCTGTTATATGGCAGATATGTCAAAAAAATAACACAAAAATAGTATTTCTTTGTTCGGGCACGTTTATTCGAGTTCCCCGACACTTCTAAAGCCATTTGGGGCCCTACACTGCTACAGGATGCTAGCTAAAAGCTTTACTTACGGTAATATTCGCGTGTATTTCGTATTTCTTTCCATTTCTACCTATAAACCTACAACTAAGTTCGTCAACACTGGCTGACACAATCTGAAATCTATCATGATTCTTTGGGAAAATTGATTCTAATGTCCGTATTTCTTGTTTCAGTGTGTTTAAACAAGCCATATGGTTCACGATGGATCTATTTTGTTAGTCCTAACGTACTGCGAAATTTTAAATAACACAATTTTCTGGCGTTGTATTATAACTGTTCACTCCCTATATAGATCAAAATGGCCGATTTCGGCCTCTTTAAAATTGAAACTCCTTCGTGTAGTATCGGACGTGCTCGTCGGCCGCTCCGATCCATAAAATCGGTGCGCTAAAATGGATAAATTCGATTTTTTATTATTAATAAATGTGTCGAAAATGACGCGGGCTAATTTTATAACGACGCCCAGTTCGTTCGACGTCATTTAACATTAAAGGAGGCCATTTATTAGTAACAAAAGGATCGTTTTAGCCCGCTAACTGGCGCTTTCCCCACGATTTACGATCTTTGATTGTCTCCGATTCGATTCTGCATGAAAAGAGATGGTTTAAAAACAGTGTTTTGGGAAGCTATTTTATATGCCGCATGTATTTATTATATACAAGCACTTTTTGCCGTAAAAATGTAATCAGTGTCAAAGATATGCTTCTTTTTTATGTTTGTATACATTAAACAATAATTTATCGTTTGGGTACAATATACAGGGTCACAGAAAATTTTCATTTTAAAATATATATTTAACGATTGTAATTTAATGTACTCTATCAGAAACAAACAAAGAGTTTGTTTCTTATATTTATTATCTGTTACCCATAAATGAGAAATAAAATTATTTACCATTTTATACTAATATTAGTCTCTCTCTTTCAACCGTCGTTAATTTACACTAATGAATATTTTATTTGTTATTATTTACGTTTAAATCGTGTTTCCATAAAATCCGTGACAACAAAATATTGATCTTTTGCTTTCTCGGGACTGTAGCAAAATATCAACAAATATCAGAATAGATTAAAATTGGTAATGAAGGAGGAAAACTATTTTTTATATAACAGGGGCGTTAAAAAAAATCAGTTTTTGAAAAAGCAATAAAAAAAACATTCCGAAATGTAAAAATGGTTTCATATTAAATTACAATACCTATGTAAACAATCGACATACCCAAAGAAGGTTAACAAATTTTAAGATAAAGGATTCGGGTAAAAATGAACAATATAGTACCAACATAAATTAAGTAATTTTATATACATTAAATATTTATATATTTTTTGTGTTGGAAATATTTCTGAAATAGTATATATTTCATTTCATATCACATTAAATAAGATTAATTCCCTGAATTTTTGATGTTACTTGAAGCTTATTGTCTTTAGTATCCAGAAAGGAAAAAATAATACCAAACCAACAATTCATTAATAATTCTTCAATTTTCCCTATTTTTATTTGTAGATTAGTTTATAATAGGATATAATAGCGAATTTCGATGTTCTCTTAACTTGTTAAACGTATATTTTTTTTTCAAATAATGCCCAATTCAGCTAGCACTTTAATTATTATATTAATTGTATTTACAATATTTTGTTACTGTATCCACTCTGTCGAGTTCTATAAACAGTTGATATCATTTAAAACAATGCCTACTCATATTTATAATAGAAAATCACGTGCGTATCATTCATAAGGATGGTTTCTTATTGCAAAAGAAAGGATATGGAAAATAATCAGTACAACAGCCAATACACATACTACATACTATTGTGATATTCTGTGCGTAATATTAGAATGCCATTGTT
The DNA here is from genome assembly GCA_004143645.1 of Protaetia brevitarsis. Taxonomy (NCBI): domain Eukaryota; kingdom Metazoa; phylum Arthropoda; class Insecta; order Coleoptera; family Scarabaeidae; genus Protaetia; species Protaetia brevitarsis. Next base: position 40,796 of record RXPK01001334.1, on the reverse strand, counting down.
GAATCATGTTAAATGTATTGAAATATGTATTACACGATATAATTGTTTGCAAATTGCTTTTCGTAATTCGCGCTTGCAATTCTACCACCAGAGCGCCATCTGTTAGTTAGGTTCCGTGAATTAGTAGTACACAAGTGAGTTTGCGATGGCGCCAGTGTCGTTCCCCGAAGCGGTACTTAAATGTCACACATTTGCCCAGATTGTTTTTATTTTAAATGTTTTTGACGTTTGACATACTTAAGCTAATTACATCGTAATTGCAACGTTTTTAATTGTGATAAGTGCTTTCCTAATATCCGAACGTGCTCAGTAGATATATCGTGCAGTTTCAAACGCACGCGATAGGAATTTATATAGTAAAATCGACGAGTAAGGTGCGAGGTGTGACCATATTACGGAGACATCACCTGCGACATTCCAAGCGGTTTTCAGCATCGTCCTAGGAGGGTATAACACGGAAATTCTACACCGTCCATCTCTTATGGTCAACACGAAGGACGAAATGAACCAGGAACGTGATGTTATCACGTCGATATACCGGATGAGTCTTGCTGCGCCTTTCTTACACGTAAGAAATGGTAATTGAGGTGATCTCTGCTTGTAGTATTATAGGATGGTGATAGTACTCGCGCTGTGCTCCTGTTGGAAGCGGGAGCGGCACAAGTAAGTCGGAGACGATGATGTACGCTTTCATTATGTGTTTGTTTTTATTACGATGTTCACGAGTGCTCGACAATTTGTTTTTCTGATTCGTAGAAGTGAATGGATAGGGCTTCACGGCATGGTCACACAGAAAAATCCCGATGAAATGTTAATCACTTACCTCTGTAACATTACAGTCTCACACTAATACTAGTGACATTCACGCTGCTGCTGCTGGTGATGAAGATGATAATGGCAAAAGGTTTTTCGCACATTTTTTATTTTTTTAATTTTTGTCGATAATACTCTGTTTTTAAAAATTATTTTTTCTTCTACATGTTTTAAATCATCTTAAATATAAATTATCATATGAAGATAATGGAATAGGTGGATGACATCAGAAAAAATTACACTTTATTCATGTTTGCATATCTCTTGATCGACAATTAATGGCACAATGACAATAAATTCCCATTGTGATATTAGTTATGTTAATTTTACACCTTTGCTTGGTTGTATTTGGCTAAAATGAACAAATCAGAACTAAAAAACGAAAGTGATTGAACAACATTAAAAGAAAAAAAACAAATGATTAATATTCACATTGTTCAGGTGAGATTCTTACTTGATTTATTTGAGGTGATTTTGGTTAATTCAGATTCGTCATATTATTAAAAAAAAATCAACATCAGTTTTTATTAAAAAGTGCACAAACCTAAAGTGATTAAACACATAAAATTCTCTTATAATTGACAACATTTTTAGTCAGTAAATACAAAATTATGAACTTATGGTGTGAGAATTCCTAATTTTCTCATCCATGCACAAATTATAATTCCTTATCGTGTTTGCACACTGTTTTGGCTTCTTTCCATAATGGTTTTCCGATTGTCTTATTCTGTGTTTGTCCCAGCTTTTTTCTTCTTTTTGTTTTCATTCATATCTGTATATTTGTTTCACAAATGGTATCGCTTCTAGCAAGAAGGGTTGTGTAAGGGACATTTGTATATTATATTAAAACTTTATTAAAATACGGGTCGATTATTTTTCACTATCTGCATGCCTACAAAATTTTATCAAAATTGACCAGTTGGGTAACTTTGTTCGTGAGTGAATATTTCCTAATTTTGTGCCCATCTGTGTCAAATACATTAATAACAGCGTTCAATAGCTCCTGTTGGGGTAAGTAGTTACCGAAATAAAGAAGTGGATTGTATATTAATTTGTAATTAGCTTGTAAATTGGAAAAATAAACACGTAACAAACGATACAATACACCCCAAGACGCTATTATCCTAGGTTAGTTCATAGATAATATAGATGGCTTTCTTCTGTACAAAACTTCAGTAATTTAAACGATCTTACAATTAGTGAAGACAGGCACAAATACAGCGCTGGCGCGGTAGGAAGATAAACTAAATGAAAACGCGCGTAATTTGAACCGCTGATCTACAGTTGATATTATCAATACTACAGTTAAATACTGTAACAACTAAAAAATTACAGATTTCGAATTGCGTATAATCTAAATACATATTATTTAAAATCAATAAGTGTATGCAATTCATCTGTAATTTTTTAGAGTTGTTACAGTATTTAATTGCAGTATTGATACATAATATAAATATAATAACTTATGTCGACATTTGAGCTATTAATGAGTTAATTGCTTAGTGGTGTGAATTCCGAGATTATTAAGAACAATTTTAAATTTAATAATAATAACAATATAATAATAATAGAACTTTATTTTCAACATTACACGATATGAAAACTAGTCAACAAAAGAGAAAATAGCAAACATTGTAAAAGACATAGAAAAAGAAAATATATATAAAATACAACTGTCAAAATACAGTCTTGCATTAATTATTAGATAGCATTTAGAATTATACCTGTAACTAATAATTAAAGAATCGAACAGAAAAATAATTTAATATGGGATCTTAATACTTCTTGCTAGTTATGACAACAAATATAACTATATTAAAAAAAAAACAATTCTCATGTTAAAATTACCTGCAAGTAATTTATAATGATCCAATGTCATAAAAGAATTTTCCTGAGTGGGCGCTATTGTCAAACCTAAGTTATATTGCCTCTTTCCTCCTGATAGAAGTGCTCTTCACTCACCTGGCAAATTTACAGTTGGTAAACTACGTTCCTTTAAGCCAGACTTGCTATAATATTTTGGGTCAATTTGACAAACTTCATGGAAATGCAAATGGCAAACTCGATATTTCTTGTGAACTTTTTGAGGTAATATCTTTAGTTTAGCATTGCCAATCCTCTTAATTCATTCATTATATACCTTGAAATTGCAACATATGTAAAAAAATATATCCAACTGAGAAAGTAGAAGGAAAACTCACCAATTCATCGGTATATGGAAATCGATGAAATTTTTCTTCTTTGGATGTATTCCTACATCATGAAACACAACACTGTAGAACCATTTTCTATAATTTTTAATTATGTAATTAATGCATCACTTTGGTAGCAAAAAGTATGTACTTACGAAAAATAATAAATCTTCCAAACACTAAACTAACAAGGTACTATATTTTAATGACTTATATACCTAAAACTAACTGGTAGGTCTTTTAAATACCACATGATCTGTACCATACCTACAAAAACTAATAAAACATAAAACTCTTAAATAAAAAACGTCCAATATCGTTAAGGGATTATTACACCTGAAATTGACGATTCCACAGTAAAAATCACAACCACATTACTTCTATCTTCTATCATACTTACAAAATAAATAAAACTTAAAAACTCTTAAATAAATAACGTCCAAAATCGTATAATGGACTTCCACAGATTCTACACCTAAAATTTATGATTCATTTCTACAATTTAAGAATACCTCTCAATTATATTCATTTACTTACAAAAACTTCAAAATACAATTGTTCTAAAAAAAACGCAAACTGCTGTTTTCCTGGTCTAAAATATCACAATAAACATAACCACAACCGTCAAAACAGCAAAAGAATACAAAATGGCAATTGGCAAAGGCTGATGACGCATACTAAGCAGACGCGCCCTCTGACATATCCTGTAAATAAATGTAAATATGCATATTTAAAAAAGTTTGAAATTTCGCGATAGCGATTTGGCGGCATTTACATCAGCGCTTTGCGTGTGGAAGATATACTACTACAATATTTGACCTTGGGTATTAAGATGGATCCCCCTGGCAGTGTTACCAGCTCCAAGTGCGCCAAATACCCGCCATCTGTGGTTAAATTACCCAATTTACCCGCACCATATTTAAAATTACCCGAATTTTTACCCACCCTTGTTTTAAGCGATAGGTATATTGTCGATTTGTTTTAAATTGCTAAAGGGTTTATTTGAACATTTTTCCTCTTCTGTCTATTTATTACAAGTTCAGTTAATAGTAATTTCAATACAAAAATCATTTAAATGAAAGAAAGCATTTGCAACACGTGCTTATTTTCACATACACGCTACATATTATGCATAATAAAAATAAAAATCAGTTCGCTGAAAATATTTTATTCTTTTTTCTTTATAAAAAAAATTATAAAAGTAATAAATTAGTACTCTATCGGCATATGCAACATGGAAGAAGTAGGTTCAAATTCTATGCAACCGCCTTGTCGGTTTACTGCCTCTTTTGTGAGAAATAGCGAACTAGGGTATCTGTTCCTATCGATTTCGATGGTCGTTTTTTGTTATTTTTAGTGTACTAAACAGTCTTTCAACACTGGCATTCGAAAACGGAAGTATTAATAGTAAACTGATCACGATTTTTAAATCGCTAAATAAAGGTTCACCAACTGAATTTTTCAAATTAAAAACTTTTTGCCAATAATGCTCTGCTGTATCAGCTATATTTAAATCGTATTCAGAATGATTTAACAGTGCATGCTGTCGCCACTGGTTATCTACATCTTGTGGATTTACACGATGGTTTAAAAAAGGAAATCTATTGAATACAGCTTGCAGTGATTTTATTTCATATGCCTGAGCAGTATGTGGCTCTAAAACTGAAATTATATCGAATAGTGGAATCAGAAAAAATCAAATCTTTTTTTTATTTCTGAAGCTAATTTACGTAAAGTGTAACAAGTACGTAAAAAGCAATCTAGTTCATCTTTTGATAACAAAGGATCATTTTTTAATTCCAACAAACTTGCCATAGCTTCAACACCTAAATATATTTCTTGATGATGTACATTTTTATTTGTATGATCAAACATGAACACATCTGCATTTTTAAAATACCTGAGATCAATAAAATTACTATATACAATTTTCAAAAGCTTTTCACATTCTGGTTTCAGTTTATGTAGTAAAGGAGCTTCAGACTGAAACATTTTGTTGAAATCAGTCAATAAATTTAAAGTATATGACATGAATTCTAGATAAATTCTTGTGAATTTATTGTCCAAGCAGTTAAGTATTTCATTAGTTGTAATTGATGGATCATTAGTTATTGTTTCACGAAAATAATAACTGAGTGGGGTATACTGTGCCAATACTCTGTCCACACAAGCCCTTAAGTGACAACCATCTTGTATTAGAAGGAGATAGAATTTTATGGATATCACTTCGAAAAAATTCTTGAAATTCTTTGAATTTCTCAATTCTTGCATAACTACGGCTGAAATGTGATCCTATATTCCGAAGAAGATCTTCAATTGAGCGAGGAAGCTGAAGACATGCTTTAGAAGCCGCCAAATGAATTAAATGACATGAACATTTAATCGCAACAAAATGTAGCATATCGGCTTTTAATAACTGCACAACAGAATTGTATTCTCCAAACATTACATTCGTAGTATCAGATGAATAGCCAATCAAATTAGTGAGCGGAATATTTTTTGTCATGATAACTTCCTTTAATTTACCATATAAATCAATTGCAGAGCTCCGAGATATTTCTACTATATCAAAAAAACTTGTTATGATCTTATTTTTAATGTAGTCGTAATAGATAATTGTAAAAGCGCATTGTTTAACCGTATATAGTTATATCTGTTGTTTCGTCCATAATTATTGTGAAAAGCTGACCTTCTCTTTTTAATAAACTAAATAATTCATTTCCAAATGATCTACCTAATGTACATTTCATTATATTTGTAGACTTTGTTCGTTTTGAACTAAGCTGCTTTGCAATGTCCGAATCTGTAAATATATTTTTCAACAAAGGTATTAATGTGTCCATCAATGCAAATGGTAAATTATTAGTCGCTAAAAGTGCACATAGTTTTAATTCAGCTCTACGTACATTCTTTTCTAAGGAGTTGTCTATCAGTTTTGTTATTTTAAAGTTGTTTGCAATTTGGTGAGCTTTAAATTTATGTCTTTTTGACAAACTATGTCGATGTATTTCACTTTTATGCGCAACCAAGTGCGTGTGACACAATTTACAATAAGCTTTCTCATCCACACTAGTACTTGACTCAGATCTACATAGCCATTTCTTATATTCTGAAATATCTTCCCATTTCGGGTTATATTTATTTTTCTTAATCTTCCTTGTTCCTTTCTTCTTCATACAATATTGATCATTGTTATTATTAGCGTCCATTCCGGTTATATTCTTAAATTCTCTTTCTGGATTTAGGGTGGATGCTGATTTATTTTCCTTGAAATTAAATAGAAAGTTTGAACTGTCCGCTCTAAATCTACCCTATGCTACCTAAACTTTCTACATACCTGTTGACTCCAGGTTGCAATAAACTGATCCATTTTATAACTATATACATGTGAACTGCATATAACAATCAACGGTTCGACCGTGTTTATACATCGGATAGATTTCATATTTCAATCAATTTGTCAATAGAAGCAAATAAAAGTTCCTAACGTTTCCTGCGTTTCTAAATCATTTATTTACCGCGAAATTTAAATAGTATATACTATGTGTTATGTATGTACATATAAAATCCTTTTAAAGTATTGATAAATTGTGATCGATTAAAAGTTAAAATTACCCGAATTACCCGATTTAGTCCAAGTACCCACTTTTACCACGCACAGTTGATTAAATTACCCGCATTTCGGGTAATTACGCATCTGGCAACACTGGCCCTGGGTTAGTTCCATAGACAAGGATAAAATATATAGATAGAGCTTAGAGCTGCGCAGTTTGTCAGATCACATGGAGGCCGCCATTTTGATGCATGACAGGGTCGTGAAAAAAACAATTTAAAACAAAAAACAAAGACGTAAGGTAATATTTTAAAATAAAAAAATAATAAAATGCTCATACTTCTTTTTGACACTAGTATTATACTATATTACATACAGGGAATAGTATTTTGTACTGCTAGAAGACATTACATTGATATTTAATTCATTTTTATTTATTCAAATGTATAAGCTTATACACTTAATACTTGGAATTTGAAGTTTTTAGGTTATTTCATATTTGGGTATAGTAAATACACATATATGTCACATGACATTTCTTTATTGGTGGTAAACACAATATAAGTTCGTTTAATTTTTTTCTTACTAATTCGACTTGCAGTTCTTGCGTTTAATTTCACCAAACTATGAAGCCGTATTTTACAATAACACTCAATGATTACTTTGTTAATAATGTCGATATTCTTCAAGAAACTGTCTGCGATATGCTGAATTACCAATACATATTCTTAATCTTCGGATTCAGCTGACTATTAATCCATCTGAAATAGAATACATGTCATGTCTATGTTTTTGTGTCAACAGTGCAGAAATACCTTTATTCTTTCATTGCGACAGTGTATATTTATTTTCTCTCAGATTCTTTGCGCAGACGTTAACTGCAAACAAGCACTCTTCACAAAGGAGAATGCAATAAAGTTATACCACATACCCATAACAAGTAGATTATAGTTGGTCTTACTGATGGAAACTGATTGTTGTCATCAGAGGATACCAATCTACGGATGCTTTTACATCCCGGTACCAGCAAGAACATTCTACAACATAAACGCTAATTCACATCTTATTATTCACAGTAATAATACACACAACCTCACTAAATGTTCTTGGTCTTTAATACTTAAACTCTCTTAAATATTAAAAAAAATGGTCCAACGAAATAAATTATTTACTAACAACGTATTATTCAATAATTAACTACACTTTAATAAACTAATTACTAAACAACATTAATCGAAATAATAGTATAAATATGAAATGCTTAAATATTACGAAAATATAACACGAATAACCTTAAAAACAATGGGTTTTATAAACCTCCCAAACAAACTACACAACAACAGCTGATCTATACATCAAAATGGTGGTTTCTACACATTGAAAGTTGGCGAATGCGCATGATTAAACTCTTTCTAATAGTTATATTCTTATCTATGAGTAAATACCATGATACAAATATACAAGGTACGCTCTTGCGCATCTCGTGATGATGCAGTTGGGATCCAGTCCTATACCACTTATACCAGCAAAATAAAGTAGTGAGCTAATACTATAGCCGCACCCATTCTATAAATAACGTAAACAAATAATTTATTAGTAGATAATTTCTGATATATAGAGTAGCAGGCATTTGTATTCTAACGGCGTTTGCACGATATGCAATTCTAATTTAAAATGCGTCACAAACTATTATAAGTATTTAATCAACCGATTAACTAATCATTAATTTGATTAAATAATTATAGCACATAGCTATGAAAAAAAAAATCCCACGAATACCATGCTATTTCCCCTTTTCCCTTCAATATACGAGATTCTATTGCCCAAAGACGAATGAGTTTAATGGTGAAGATCTGGGAACCTGCAGGCCATAAAAACAGTACCATTTCTACGGTTTCACAAGTTTGGAAATAATTCATTTGGTTTGACCGGGATTGTCCCGTTTTTATGCATAAGCCCCAGTTGGTTTGACATTTTGTCCCGGTTGCAGTTATATCAAAACACTTAATTGACTCTCAAGTTGTCAATTCCTCCGTAAAATTCCACGTAAAAATGGAAGTTGAAATAAAAAAAAATCTTATTGTAAGTTAGTTTATTAAACTACGTAAGTTAGTTTTGGTTGTAAGCTATAAGTTTGAAATTTGTGCTTAAAATGCCGAAAAGAATGAATGAATTTTACAAAGATCAGTCATGTATAAAAAAAGGATATGCGGTGATAGTAGTAAAATAAAGTGCCAGGAATGTTTTTCCAAGTTTTTGATTTCCCACGGAAAACGAGCAGATATTAAAGACCATTTAAAGTGTTCAAAACACAAAGGTGGTGCAATGGCTGCTGCAAGCTCTTCGCCTATTACTTATTTTTAAAACGATCATTGACTGTACAGCTTCTCCCACAAAAAGGTTAACAATCTGAATCGCGATTTTGATTATACAGGCTGTATCAGATATAGAGGTAAATATAATAATATGTAGCAGCTGTAATCATATGCAATCAAAAAGTCTTAATGCACAAGGGGTCTATCTGTAAGCGTTAACGAGAAAAAAATATTTTATAAATGGCGTCGGCTAGAGCCGCACCTGTGCCTAACCTAAATGCTGTCCCGAGTATACCCCCACATACCATTATTCAATAACGAAGGAATATTATACTGCGCAGCATACGCCATTTTTTTTACTATAATACAGGCGTCTCAGAAGATACTGCATCAAGGTCAGATGCCCTCGCCCATCTGTCATTTTTTTTTTAAATGCAAATATTTCAAACATCGTTGAAAATAACAGCATAGTTGTTTTATCAAACTTAACTTTAAAATTGGACGTGGAATTAAAAAATGTTAATAATATAGGATGATCCATTAGAAATAACCAAATTGACAGCCAGTTTCCGGTATTAACCGGCATGGCGTCAGAATTATTCAAAATATTTTAGTTCAATAGAGCACATCGGCTTTAGTATATTGCGAAATTTTCAAAATTTTACAATGTACACTCTTTCATATACCGGTCGATTTAGTTCCTCGTGAGACACGCTGTATACAATATTTCGTTAGAATAAATAAATATGAAAAAAATCGTAATTTTGTGAACAGCCCTGTATAATCGTTTAAATCAGACTTATGTGCAGTACTCGATGCCAAACAGAGTGATTATAATCGATTTCTGAAATCAAGTAAGCACAACATATGTCGTTCCGTGCTTATTGTAACACCCTGTATATATGTAAATGCCTAAAACTATGTGGAATATAGTTAATCGGGAGTTAGGCAGATTAGATGAGTCAAATTCCACAGAATTTTTTAAACACTTTGGTATAAATGAATGTCATCTTGCTTCAAAATTTAATAAATATTTCGTGGAATGGAATCAGACAAAAGATGACATGGATAGTGATTTCTTATATGAGAATGTTCTTCCGAATACTGCATCTTTATTTTTCCATCCCATCACAGAAAATGATACTCTACGGCTATTGAATAAAACTCCAACTCCTCACATTCAAGTGGATATGATAACGTCTCAAATAACCTTGTCAAATCTGTAAGTGATTCGTTATTATTGCCCTTTAACCCTTTTAATTCAATCCTATGTTTTGAAAATGGATTGTATCCATCGGATCTTAAACTGGCCATTGTTCAACCGATATATAAAAAAGATAATCCAGCATTACTTAAAAACTATAGACCTATTAGTTTACTCTCTACTTTTGCAAAATTATTTGAATTAGCTGTGTATGAGCAGCTTGTAGATTTTTTCAACTGCAATAAATTATTTTCCCATTGCCAACATGGCTTTGTTCACTCCAAGGGAGTAGACACAGCACTTTTGAGTTTGTTTCGAAGATAGTAAAAGCATAGATAAAAAATTAAATGTTTTAGGTCTGTTTGTGGATTAATTCTGGTGCTTCTGATAGTGTAAATCATGACCTGTTACTAGAGAACTCCAACGCTATGGGGTTCGTGGGAAAGCTTTAAACTTATTAAAGAGTTATATCAAAGATAGATTTCAATGTGTGAAACTTCCAAGCGGATATGTCAGCGAAAGCATGCAGATTACTGCAGGAGTTCCACAAGGCTCTATTTTAAGTTCACTCTTATACATTATATATATACAAATGATTTATTTCAATTTTTAGAAAACTCAAACATACCTAATTTCAAAGTTATATGTTATGCAGACGACAACGAACTTCTTGTTAAAAGCAAATTCTTTAACAGATGTGTGTAAACCCTTGCCGTATGTGTGTATAAACAAATATCATTGTGGTCAACCAAAAACTTTTTAGAATTAAACGGAGCAAAAGTGCGTACATTTCAAAAGTTTAAGATCCAATTTAAATTTAGTAAATCATGTATATAATATCAAATTAGACACAACAGTTAAGCTGCTTGGTGTAACATTAGATTCATGTTTGACTTGGAAGCACATATTCATGGTCTCGCGGTCAATTTGAGGAAACAATGCTTTGCTTTGCGTACACTAAGAGATGTTTGTAACCTGGACATCCTAATACACGTTTATCATTCTTGTTTTCACTCACATATGCGTTATGGAATTCCATTGTGGGGATCAAGCTCACATGTTCAGAGGATTTTTGTACTTCAAAAATATGCCATCCGCTTAATAAACAAATTAAAAGCAAGAGACTCATGTAGAGAATCGTTTAAACAACTGCGAATAATGACGGTCTTTGATACCTACATTTACAGTGTGTGCTGTTTCGTTCATAAAAACTACAGTTTATTTAGTAAAACGAAAATAACCATGTACACGATACAAGGCAAAATCTCTTTTACGCTCAGATAGGCACACTACTATTTTATATCACAGGAATGTTTTCTATAACGGTTGCAGATTCTATAACAAGTTACCGAATGACTTTAAACCAGCCAGTATATAATTTCAAAAGGAAATTAAAGGCAATGCTGCTCATGAAAACTTGTTATAATGTAGATGATTTCTTTAAAAACTAATTGTTTTTTTTGTATTTTCCATTTTGTACTCGGGTCAGCTTTAGCTGTATATAATTATGTTTTTAATAAATTGGATTATTTTATACTATGTTGATATAATTTACAATACAGGTATTCCACGTAACTGGTTCATTAAAAGTTTATGATGTTCTATTATTTACTTTATATTTGAGATTTCGGCACCAGTATCTGTCGATTGGAACTATAAATGTAAAAATACCTTAAGGGGGGTTTACTATGATATATATATCGGAAAGTCCAAAAACTTTGAGCTTTTTTTTTTCAGAGAAAGGAAAGATATACAAAATACGGCTTTTTCTTAATAAATATATTAAAACTTGAACATTAAAAAAATATATTTTTTTTAATGACAAGACCACTATAACGTTCGCTATTTGTATCTAGGTAGCAATGTGCACAGAAAACACGGTAAACTGCGTAAACTCTAAGCATACGCAAAAGTGATCCGAAATTGAAAATAAAAAGGAAAGTTAGAAATATATTAAATTTGTTGGAGGTTATTACTAAATTAACCAAATAAGTCGAAAGCAAAACAATGTGGCAGATACCTGGACTTTGATTTGATTATTTTCTATTTCTTTTTTGTGTGTGATGGTGGATAAAAAATGTGGAATATTGCAATTTTTAGTATATTATAGGTATAACCTCCAAATAAAACGGTTTACATTAAGAAACAAAAGAATTAAGTTGATATATTGAACACTTGAAGAACTAGAACTTACGCAGATTTGAAAAAATCATGTTTCGAGAAAAATGCGTTCAAAGTTTCTCAGCAAAAATTTTACAAATAGTTTCAACATACACTTAGTCAAGCTATTCCAGCACTATACATTAATCCTTCTTCTTTTCATACTTCTGCATTTGCAAAATTTGTTGCTTCCCTTAGACAGCACAGCAAGTTTTGCAGCGCTGGACATGCTCTGCTCTGCTCGTTGTATGCGCTGACGATCAGAATTGATGACGAAATTTTTGGCATCAAGTCCTACTGCAATTCCACCGCATTCATTATTTGTAATACAGAAAGGTAACCTTCATTGAATAAATTTGCGGCATATTAGGTAGCAAGTTGAATTGTTTATGGGTCGCAGTGTGAATCTTCTTCTTCTTCATACTTCCGCATTTGCAAAATTTGTTGCTTCCCTTTAGACAGCACAGCGAGTTTTCTGCCCATTGTATGCGCTGACGATCAGAATTGATGACGAAATTTTTGGCATCAAGTCCTACTGCAATTCCCACTGCATTCATTATTTGTAATACAGAAAAGTAACCTTCATTGAATAAATTTGCGGCAATGTAGGTAGCAAGTTGAATTGTTTATGGGTCGCAGTGTAAATCTTTTGAAGCGAACATTTATAATGAAATGTAGCCCAAATAGCTGCCTTCATTTTTTATGCAGAATCTGGATGTTGTGTAATTGCTAGTCCACAGTACACTATTGTTAAATTATCAATAATTTGTCAGTCAGTTAACCGGCGCCCTTCTTCAAAGTCCACTCATTCTTTTTTGTACATCTCAACGCATTCTCTTTTTTTTTTTCTTGAACAGTAACATCTTAGTACGACTAAAAATCACAAATGCTTAAAAAGTTGTCTTATCTCAGTCGCCTATCCGAAATCGTGCGAAAATTTCTTTTAAGGCATCGCATCGACTTCCATTTTTCTGTGCTACTCTGATGATCCGTAGTGCGGTTATCTTTGCCATCATATTCTAGCCAGCTTTTATAAGAAATTTAGTTGTAAGTAAGTGCATCTGCAAATAAATTGATACATTTTATGGTAAGTATTTTTCTAAAGCGTGGGAAAGTGTGTTTTAAGTAAAAGAAATATTGTTAGATCAGTTTCTTCAAATGTGCGTTTTATTTCGGATCTAATTGCTTCATATTATTGTAATACTAAAATACTACTCTGTCGTTATTTGTGATCCCGACTACAGTGGCATTTCTAATCATTAAAGACAACTATACATACACTAATAAACAATAAGTATGATAGTTCGACCAGAGCAGCCCCGAGTCGAATATAGTATTACATCTAATTTGCTCCGTTTGTGTTCGGTACACCCGCTCTTTTAATAAGCCGTAGAGGCTTAAACAATGCGAATATTACGAAACCGCTTTAACCATGTATGTTATATATTTGGAGCTTTCAAAAAATGCAAAAAACCAAAAATCGATTTTTCCAGTCAAATACATGTAAACCTCCCCTTAACCAAAATATCGCTTCCGGTTGACCGGAAATGGATGTCAACTTTCTTATTTTAAATAGAATGATCTAATTTTTTATTCATTTTTGGATTCTACAACTATAAATACGTCAGTTTTCATTAGCTATTCCTATAGCTACATGTTGCCGTTTTTGAGTTATTTAAGTTTTTCTTTTTTTTAGTAATAATCATTGCATCATTGAGAAATTAATATCTCGGTTAATACTGCAAGTAGAGACTCCAAATTTGCTATGTTATGAATGTAGATATAACTCTAAGAAACGGTAAGCACACTTTACATTCTAACATACAGGGTGTTCAAAACTGAGGAACAAAGTGACATATTTTCAAATGCAGAAAACTCATTTTTCTAAATAGAACACCCTGTATTTTAATTCGGAATTAGAAAATAAATATCATCCCCTATCGCTTTATATGAGCATTCCTATACCTATCTTTAATAGATTTTGAGATATGAGCGACTTTTTGTTAAACAGACTAAGTATTCTTTTTTTTTAAATAGAACACCCTGTATTTTAATTCGGAATTAAGAAGTAAATATCATCCCCTATCACTTTATATCAGCATTCCTATACCTATCTTTAATAGATTTTGAGATATGAACGACTTTTTTTTAAACAGACTAAGTAGCCCTATCTTTGCGTGTTTGTAGCGGGCTCTGAATGGGATTAATATCAAATTCATTGACTAACCAAAAGTGTTTATGTAAATCATTGTAATTACACTTTCGTACAACGCAATATTAATAGAAATGACTATTCGAACAGACATTCTTGTATGGTTATTCAAAAATAATACATGAATTTGACGTGAATCCATTTCAGAGCCAGCTACAAACATTTAAAGATAGGGCTACTTAGTCTGTTTAACAAAAAGTCGCTCATATCTCAAAATCTATTAGAGATAGGTATAGGGAATGCTGATATAAAGTGATAGGGGATGTCTGTTCGAATAGTCATTTCTATTAATATTGCGTTGTACGAAAGTGTAATTACAATGATTTACATAAACACTTTTGGTTAGTCAATGAATTTGACATTAATCCCATTCAGAGCCTGCTACAAACACGCAAAGATAAACAAAATTATTTTGGATAAACGGAATTTGGGGCGGATTTCAAAGTCAAATTGCACCCCCTAAAATTGAAGTTCTTCAGCAACAGAAAGTGTCCTTGAGTAATACTCCATGGGGTCTACAAACTGGCGAAGTTTAATTAGAATACGCGATTTACAGTTAGTCGGATTCCCTTGTTAGTTGAAAATTAGAAATATTTGCAATAAGCAGTTTAATTCGCAAAACACGATCATTTCCTGCTTCTTTCTATAATAGAAATGAAGAATATTAAATAAAATACGGTTGGCTACTAAGTCGTTGTCAATTACTGGTTCCATTATCTTTGAAGAAAAATAATTTTTAATTTGCATTGATTTTGATTTTTCTTGTCATGATGCATGCCATAATGTATATAACTACGCGTTTGTTATTTATCAATGAAAGCTATTTCACCAATTCTCTCGTTTAAAGAACAACTCTAACTGCCACGAATACAAGAAGAAGTCTTCCGGATATCCCCTAGAACCAATCAGGGTAGATAGTAACAATACATCGACTTGGGTTGAACCCACGGGTGATAATTTATCGGAGTTATACGCCACAGTTGGACAATATCAAAATTCAGGTAAAAAATCTTCCACATAGAATAAAATCAAGGTTGAATAAGAGAATCTTACTATTTTAGCGAAAAGGCACACCGTACCCAATGGACTTGATTCCAGGCCGAGTATATCGCAGCATAGTTCTATTAGTCAAGCCGACGACGCCTTTCCCCGTATGCTAGGGTCAACTAACGATAAAGTGAACAAGAAGGAGCATCCGTACGCCAGGGTGCAAAATCACAGCGAGCAGGATGAGAATAGTTCGGATGAAACGGTGCTTTTGAGGTATGTCAAAATTCTCCCTTTTTATTATTTCGAAATAAGAAGTTGCCAAGTAATTATAAAACAATAGCCCAAATCCGTTTATCTTATGCATTTCTTATTAATCGATCATCGCCTAAAATTAGAAAGCTTTTTTGTTTCGCAAGTGCATGTTCGCTTTATCTGAAAAGGAAATCTGGACGGTGTATCTTCAAAATCGATAAGATTTTACCGGGAAACATAGTGTTTTAATTTTATCTACTTATGAGCAAGCGAATAAAAAACGCCGTCCTTTAAATGCATTCCCACTGATTGTTTTAAAAAATTGCACAGTTTACACAGACCAGAAAATTTAAAGGGATATATTGCTATGATATCTAAGGTATGGAATCTATTTGAAAGGCATTTACAACAGGATTCTAAACTAAATGAACAAGTAATTCAAAAGTGAGGCGTGTACTCAGTTGCCTACTTTACAGGCGAATTGTGAATTTGTTAAAGATAGTTATTTAAAATGGACAATGCATTAAGTGCTAAATATTGCCTTATTATAATGTAAACTTTATTTTATATGTTAATTCAAGCTTATCTGGTATCCATGGGGAGGGCAGTTAGATTGCCAGCTTGTATCGCTTGTATTTCGAAATTTTGCGACATCTTACCAATGGATTCATAACTATTCAGAAGATAGTACCAAGAAAAATCCGCAAGGGTCGCCCTATTAGCTAATGACGTTCGTGTTTACTATTTCCAGCAGCCATTTTCTGTTTAACAACCGAGTGACATTTATTCTTTGTTTTTTTGCGTTTATGGTTTTGTGTTGTTTAAGATTAAAGTGAATTATATTTTTTGTTAGAGTGACTTACGGATAATTTGTTATGATATATGCAAAATAGCGATATCAAAACAAAAAAGTAAACCACCATCTATCGAAAATTGGATACGTATGATTGATGGGTTTATGGAGAAAATGTTCTTCACTTAGCTTTACATACATCATGCCAAGGCGATTTAATCAAGATACCATCGAGAATTTCTTCTGCTGCATCAGAAGTCATGGTGTGAGGAACATCAACCCCACTTGCGAGGGCTTCATAAATTCATTTAAAACATTGACAATTAATAATTTATTTTCTTCAAAGTCAGTGAATTCAAATTGTGAAAATGACATCTCCGAAAAACTCTTAGACAATTTTCGGGAATTTTTAAAGCAGAAGCCAGTCAGTAAACCATCCATTACCAGTATTAATTTAATGGTAGATGTAACACATAAGCGGTACATGTTTATATAGAAAATTACGTCTGCGGTTACATTGCCAGAAAAATATATAAACAAGTGGACAAATGCGATACCTGCATGAAAAATTACTCGTAACATCTGATGGAGAACAACATAAATTAATAATGGCAAAGCGATATGATCTTAAACCATTAATGTTGCCATCAACATTGTTCATGAGTATTTTTCATGAATGTGCTATTGTAGTGTCCCAAGAAATTGTCAGAAATTGTTTAAACAATAATATTTGTCGCACAATCATAGAATGTGTTAAAAGTAGGATGGATTTTAGCAATATTATATGTGAACGTCATCCTAATTTAGTAGATATTTTTCTAAATAATTTAGTCAACCTTATGATTTTCGGGTGGACAAAATCTATAAATAAGATTCTGAATGGCAAAGACAGTCGTTTTAAACCTTTAACTATTAATGACCCTGTTAAAAACGTAGCTTCCCATAAACAGCAAAAGAAACAGAAATAATGTGCAACGTAGTAATTTTAAATCAATTTTTAATTAGTGCATTTTGACTAATTTCAAGACATTTACAATCCTATTTTTTTTTCCTTTTTTTTTCGTTTTAAGATCTGAAATCACAGCTTAGTATCGTGAAATATAATAAAATATTTACTTACATTATGTGTTTTAATTGTAACAGACATTTCTATTGTAAAAAAAAATGATACTTTACCAAAAAACTGTATTTTGTTCATTTAAAAAGAAAACAATAATTGAATATTTAATTTTTCTGGTAAAATATCAATTTTCATTTGAACTTCAAGTTTGTACTTCAGAACTAAGCAGTATTAAGTCGAATGCAAAACAATTAGGCTTAATACTGTTTAGTTCAGAGGTACAAATGTAATAGCTACATCAAAATATCAGGGGTATATTTTTCAAAAAATACCGCCTTTTTTAGTTACGAACCATTGTGGTGTAGATTTCAATAATATCTTCAATAGTTGTGAATCCATAGGTAAGATGGCGCCCTTAAAAGAATAACCAACTTTTATACAAAGAGAGACCGTTCTATTTTCTCCTTTTCTATGCTGGTATCTTTTATATGTTTGTGCATATTTTGCTCAGAGAGTTTTTTCATTCTTCGGGATGTTTTTTTTTAACGTTTGACGTATTCCCCTCAAACTAGAGAAAATAACGGTTTTTTAATTGTCGGCTAGCGATATTTTTCAAAATTCAGGTTGGCTGGACTTTTGTGATAACAATTGAAGGCTGTTAACTGAAATATCTGGTTTTGGTGGCCACAAGAGACGACGGTTGTATTAATTTCCTTTAACGATTTTTATGCCACAATTTCAAAAATATATCAAAGTTCCTAGAAGTGTTACGTAAAAAAAGTATCGATACAACTCCTGTATATTTAAATCCTTATCGAATACCTGTCAAGAAATTTCCTAACGAAGAATTCCTGACCAGATTGCCTTTCCATGCCATTGACCGAGACCGGGGGCCCATTTCATTAGAAACTCCATCCCGTACCAGAGTTTGCCAAGCGTCGTGTCCACTTCAAGTTAGTATTCCATTGAATCACCTCACCTAAAACAGAAAAGAATTAATTCAGTTTCCTTTCCAAATTTAATCAGAAACTTATGTTTTATAATTTATTTCACTATACGTTCATTTGGGGTTAGATTTATAATAACCGCCTTTTAGTTAGCTATTTTAGGAATTTTAATATTTAAGGGTTATAAATAAATATCACTGAGTTTGATCTGTGATAAAATAGCTATCTTTAACAAATATCGATAATCACAGATAATCGTTTGCTTTAAAATTTAGTATTTGCTGTTTACGGATAGATGGCGCCGTTATTTATTTGAAATTTAATTTAGTATACGACATTTCCATAACCTCTTTAGTCTTTTAAATATGCCAGGAAAGTTCGAATATGTGTTTTGATTTAAATAATTTGTCTTATATAGTATTTTAATGATTCCAACATACGTACCTTGTGATCAAAGAGTCTCAATAATGATGAAACCTAGCATTTGGGTAAATAAATAAAGATTTAAGCTTGTTTTGGTTTGAAACGTTCTTTTATTTGTACAGTTAGTGTGTTACATCGATTTTCGATATTTACTTATTCAAATTTTAATAAGCCAAGAAGGGGCTTTGAGGGTGCGCCCGTTAGGTGAGAAAACTGCCTATTCGTTAATAAACGTCCGCAGTACGATTTTGACAGAGGATCTGGTCCCTTTTGAAGCGCCCCGTGCCACCTAGCAGGTAGGAAGTCACTTTTCACAGTTTGCTTTCACTTATTAGAGAGGTCGCTGGGTGTATTGAAACCACTATTTTAATTTAATTGATTTTTATTGAAAAAAAATAATATCGAAACGGACAAGCTAAATAATAATAGAATTTGAAAATATAAAATTGAATATAATAATAAATTTGTATTGAACTTTTAAGAAAATAAAATTTTGAAATCCCGAGCATTGTGTTCTGAAAAACAGAGCAATATATATATACTGAGTGGGCCAAGAGTCTGGAAAAGCACCCTCTCTATAGAACATACAACAAAATATTATATACAATAATTGTTACGGATCGGAAGACTTTTAGTTTAAAATTATCTGAAGATATACAGAGTGTTCAGTAGAAGAGAAGTGCTATAAGACGCATTTTTTTTTTGTAGTGGAATACCCTGTATTTTTTAAAGATTTAATATTGCATTGAAGTAGTTTTACGAATATAAAAACTTTTTTTTTATTTTTATTACTGGGTTGCCAAGTTATTCAAGAAAACGTTTAAAATTTCGAGATCACTACATAACAAAAAGAATCACGGCAGGCGTGCTGTTAATTATCTAGAAATAATATTTGGTAATTATAACCCGTGCTCCACCTAAAAGGTACTACACGAGGCTACCTATTTCTAAGTACTATATGGTTTCCATAACAATTGAAATGTTCCTACTCTAACTAGATAATTTCCCTATAATTGTTAAAACAAAAAAAAAAATTATATGTGCCCCTGGAACGACTTTCCATCTCCCAGCATTATATATAATGTACTTATTTGTAATCAATAACCAAAGAGTAAGGCTAAACCATGGCAAAAACCTTACTCTGGGAGGATCTGGAAGAAGTCCCAAACCTGTTACTGATAGCCGCAAATTATTATTATCTTACTGCACGTTGAAGAGGCAGCCTCCACGTTTGCTTAATCCCGACAGCCGTGCCGTCTTCAGGTAACTGCCTTCTTTTACACATCATGAAGAGTTGAAGCAGGATAGAAGTAACGATCTAAAAACAAACAAAACAACAGCAGTACCTATTCTAATATTTAACAACAACTTAATCCTAGTTATTCTAATCAAGAGTAATTAAATTAAAGGTTTGTATCTTAAATGCTTAGTTATATACCCCAATCACGTTAAAACTATTATGTAACGCCAATTCAAACCACTAAAGACTATAACATTTTCATTCGTAAATACCTACTACCCTGCTAACTATCTAAATATCATGCCGTAACCTATCTAATTCCTTAGCAACATTACTAAAAAAATCTCACCATTCGACCGAGTCATTATCTCTAATATCTGTTTCGTATCGTGGCCAATGTAACCCAAGTATGTATTTATATACAGTGAGGTCGTAAATGGTCCCCCCTCCTGATAACTTTTGAATGGTATGAGATAGAGCAATGAAACAAAAACCAAGTGAAATTAAAGATAATATGGGATTTTTGCCTATAGAGATACGCACATGGCTTCTGATGTAAAATAGAGGGCGTAGCGTATCTTTTAAATTTTAATAGAAGTAATTTCATTTAGAAGCTCATTTGGGAGGTATTTCTATTACTTTTATGACAATGCAAACAGTTTTACGATTTTCGAAATTTTTACCAACTTATCCAAGATTAATAATTGGAGTACTTACGTTACTTTTTCGATAGCCCTCGTATTCGCTTTTTAGATATAGTGTGCAGTAACCTGTAATTACAGTAATCTGTAACATAGACACCCACACACATGACACATACACTGACAGACGTCATATTGTAAAATATGTAATATTTTACAGCAATCGCTTCTTAAGTCACATAAAACCACAATATTTATACGAGGGCTATAGAAAAAGTAACGTAAGTACTCCAATTATTAATCTTGGATAAGTTGGTAAAAATTTCGAAATCGTAAAACTGTTTGCATTGCCATAAAAGTAATAGAAATATCTTCCAAATGAGCTTCTAAATGAATTACTTCCTATTTAAATTTTAAGATAGCTACGCCTCTATTTTACATCAGAAGCCATGTGCGCATCCTCATAGGCAAAAAAATCACAAATTATCTTTAATTTCACTTGGTTTTTGTTTCATTGCTCTATCTCATACCATTCAAAAGTTATCAGGGGGGAGGGGAGGGGGACCATTTACGACCTCACTGTATATGTATACAGGGTATTCCACGTAAGTGGTTCATTAAAAGTTTATGATGTTCTATTATTTACTTATATTTGAGGTTTTGGCACCATTATCTGTTCGATTTGAACTATAAACGTAAAATACTTTAACCAAAATGTCACTTCCGGTTGTCCTGAAATGGATGTCAACTTTGTTATTTTAAATAGAATGATCTAATTTTTTATTCATTTTTGGATTCTACGACCATAAATACGTCAGTTTTCATTAGCTATTCCTATAGCTACATGTTGCCGTTTTTGAGTTATTTAAGTTTTTCTTTTTTTTAGTAATCATTGCATCATTGAGAAATTAATATCTCGGCTAATACTGCAAGTAGAGACTCCAAATTTGCTATGTTATGAACGTAGATATAACCCTAAGAAACGGTACACACACTTTACATTCTAACATACAGGGTGTTCAAAACCGAGGAACAAAGTGACATATTTTCAAATGCAGAAAACTCAATTTTTTAAATAGAACACCCTGTATTTTAATTCGAAATTAGAAAGTAAATATCATCCTCTATCATTTTATATCAGCATTCCCTATGCCTATCCTTAATAGATTTTGAGATAGAGCGACTATTTGTTAAACAGACTAACTAACCCCATCTTTAAATGTTTGTAGCTGGCTCTGAATGGGATTAATGTCAAATTCATGTATTATTCTTTGAATAACCAAACAAGAATGTCGCTGTTCGAATAGTTATTTCTATTAATACTGCGTTGTACAAAAGTGTAATTACGATGATATACATAACACTTATGGTTAGTTAATGAATTTGACATTAATCCCATTCAGAGCCAGCTACAAACACTTAAAGATAGGGCTATTTAGTCTGTTTAACAAAAAGTAGCTCATATCTCGAAATCTATGGGTGGCCACCCTCACTCTTCGACCCATCCGTAAGGATTTCTAAACGCTCTCCAAAAGTGCCTATAGATTTATCATAAGTAATACTTTTTAATTCCCCGGAATGAATTCGATCAAATCCTATTTTATTCGCGTCCCTACGAAATCTGAGTTCTAGGCGTTTAGTGCAAGTGTCTAGTATAGTTGTAAATTGAGAGCTAACAGACGGCGTTAGTACAGTAAAAAGTTAATATTCGCATTCGCGAATGTTTAAAATCACGTATTCGTGACATCACTAATACCCACACGACCAGAAATCTACAAATTCCCAATTTCATTGGCTCCAGAGCACAAATGGGGGTGGTTCGAATGCTGCGACGTAGGAAACAGGCAAGGACATATTCAGACATGTCTACCCAATGCTCGACAGTACAATATATAAGTCACTTTGAAATTCTGTAAAATTTAATGTACACTTCTCACAGGAAAAATCAGGACACCAGCAATCCTAAATTTTAAAATTTCTTGGGTGTAAATGCAGCTTTCAGAGCACTTATCAAAGCCATAAATCACTTTCTTCGTGTGTATTATTGCGATCAAAGGTAAAGACTAAAAATTTAAACAGAAATATAATATATATAGAGAAAAAGGTTTATACATTAAATAAACACATTGGGATTTCGGTGGCGGTGTTTCCTTAGAAATACCGAATACGAAAATATTAATGCAAAAAAATACATAAGAAATAAACATACTGATATGTATTTAACTTGTTTGATGTTATGTAGAGATAATTCTTTTTTTAAGAAAACATATGGCGATGGGATTTTAACATATTATTACTACGATATTAGTTACTTAGTTTGATTTATGCTCGCGAGTATTGCTTAAGCAATAGACAATATGTCAATCAGCCTCCTGAGTTTTTGAACAATGTGATTTTCACATTGATTAATTATACTATTATTGATGTATTCATTATTGTTGTTGTTTAGTATTCTTAAATATTGTATTACTACAAAATATTTTTCTGTGTTTTAAAAAATTACCAAAAACAGTTTAAGATTATTTACAACATTTTTACAGCAATTAATTTCGCAAAGAAATTATTTATTTTATTAGTCCTCCGTTTATTGTATTTTCAAGAAATATATCTTAACTATCGCCTGTGTAATCCAATGTCGTTCTACTTTATTGAAATATAGCTAACACTTTTGGTCTGTAACACAGCTTCGGGCAGTAGCAACGAAAAAGTATTAAATGTATCAAATTCAAAAATAAATATATATTTTAGCACTAACTGAGATTGACGAACAATATGCTTTCTTACAATGTTTGTTATGTATTATAAATCCAATAATATTTTAAATAATTGTTAATAAACCTGTGCTACATAAAGACAGTTTGTAAAGAGACCCAGTATTGGCCATATCTCAAGAAAATAGATCAAGGGCGTCGGATTACACAGGCGATAGCTAAAATATATTTCCTGAAAATACAATAAACGGAGGGCTCATAAAATAAATAATTTCTTTGCGAACTTAATTGCTTTATTAAAGAATTTTATAAATAATCCTAAACCTGGTTTTGGTAATTTTTTTATAGATAGAAGGAAACTTTATAGTAATACAATATTTAAGAATATTAAACAACAATAGTAATTAATACATCAATAATAGTATCAATGAATCTGTGAAAATCACATTATCCCAAAACTGAGGAGACTGACTGACATATTGGCTATTGCTAAACTAATACTCGCGAGCATAAATCGAAGTAAGTAACTAATGTCAAAGCAGCACTAACAAGTAACATAACATTAAATAATAAAATCTCATCACCACATGTTTTCTTAAAAAAGAATTATCTCTGCATAACATCAAACAAGTTAAATACATATACTATATTTCTAAATGAAGTCGCTATTCAAGAGTTCTTTTTGTTGTTATGTATTTTTTTTTCATTGGTATTTCTAAAGGAAACGCCGCCACCGAATCTCGGATTTGTTTATTCTATACATAAAGCTTTTTCTTTCTATATATTTATTTTTCTGTTTGGATTTCTAGTCGTTACCTTTGACCGCAGTAATATACATAATTAAGTGATTTATGGCTATGATAAGTGAATACGTCCTCCGAAAGTTGCATTTACAATCAAGAAATTTTAAAATTCTGAATTGTGGGTGTCCCGATTTTTCCTGTGAGAAGTGTACTTTTTGAAAAAGCTATTTAAAATAATTTCTCGAAATTCTTGACATGATGGAGCAAAATTTTCAGAATAGGCATGAAAAGCGACATATACTACACTTAAAGGTGTATGAGAAAAAAAAATGTGTTAGATAGTGTAATAAGCGAGATCTCAATGGTGAGGGTCGAAAATGAATCAGCCCTGTATTCCACGTTTATCGACAAATGTCTCATATGGACTTATTCTTTAACAATATTTAAATCTATAGACGATTAATACTCTCTCTTAACGCACTTCGTTTATTTATTATTTTCGTATTTAGGCCATCAACATCACAAAATCACACTGAACCAATCGCACCGCAGAGGTCGCGACGATCGTCCACTCATAGCGGCCTAGCGGTCGACATCACAGCAGCGACAGCCGTAGCCGGAGCTGTAGCAGCTAACCAGGAACTGCCGTACATGACGCCACCGATTACCCAGCCGAATTTCAGCGGAGATTCGCAGGATTCTTCAAGTAAGTAGCGGCCGATCTGTACGTAAATCATTCGTCATTAAAGCGATTTACCATCGTACCGATAGAGGGATACACCAGTATTAGCGTTCGCGAACCGTTGGCTAACATCAGAGCGCAGACGAAAGAGATCAACAAGTTGCAGCGTGACCTCGACCCGCATTACTCGACCGTTTCCGACGATTCAGGTCTGATTTTATCTTTAGGGATTTTAGTGGTGATGCGAATCGATTTTTTTCTCCTACAGACGAGATGTATACGACCATACAAGAGCCTAATCAACAGGTGTATACGAGTGGAAGCGAAACTTACGCCCAGATACAACCGCCGCCGCTGACTGTGGAGGTGGACGTCAATCCAGTGCCATGTACTTCGCGTGCGGCGAGTTTAGAGAGACAAGCGAGCGTGGTCGAGGGCGCTGCGAACAACGAACCAGCGCCCCAACCTCCTAGTGTTGATAGTTTGAAACACGTGGCGCATTCACACTCCAGACAAGGTAATTACATTAATAATTTAGGGTTATGTTTACTTTATGCGCGAGGAATTAGCGGAATATTTAAGACTACCCTAACAGCCAGAAATATTACATAGATATTTTTAAAAATATATTTTATAAATATTGTTCGTGAGAGGTTTTTGAATATATTTTTCATATTTTTTTCGAAATATAGATAAAATATTCAATTAAAATATTTATTCCTATTTTAAAATTATGTAAGCGCAATATTTTTTTTAAAATATTTGTAAAATATTATTTATATGAAAATGAGATTTTTTATGCAATCTATTAATTTGTCAAAATGAACTAAAATTGTTCTTGATTATTAGAGTGTATAACGTCGATAACGAACAGTTGAAACATACATAGAGTTGTCTAAAAGGCAAGAACTTGTTTTTTCACACTCACCATACAAGTTAATAATCAATAATTCTGGCATCCTTTAAGGCATACTGAAGGTTTATCAAATTAATCACTATTTTTTAATTGAAGTGTTCTAAATAAAAAACAAACGCATTTATTATCATTTTATTTGAATAAGCCAATAAAAATGAAAATACTCATTTTTTAAGTCTAGCCTTGGCTGGTTGCCAGGTACAACCCTATGGCTTTTTTTCATATCTTCGGTAGTGGCGCTCTCATGGCGTTTCTTTGTGGCCTCTAAAACAATGCCAATTATATTAGATCATACCATGAATAAATATCGTACACATTATCACACCTATAATACATTTGGAGCATTTAAATAATTGGAGTGGTAGCTACGAGGGGAGGTCCAAAAGTTCGTGGAATGGAGGGGATGGAATGCGGATAGGTGCGCTCGCTATGTGTCATTCTGATTGGGGACTCATCATTAGTATATAGGTCAAGCTGCAGCCGTATTACGTCAGTCGTTTACGAATAGTTGCCTGCTAAACAAGTCAATCCGGAAGAAAACTGAAACTATGGAGAAAATTGAACACCGTGCTGTAATAAAATTCCTTACCAAGCAAGGAAAGAACGCTCAAACCATATTGAATGAAATGGAAACCGTTTATGGGGAACAGTGCCCTAGTAAATCAATGATTTATAAGTGGCATGGTCTTTTTAAACAGGGCCGGGAGTCGATTGAAGACGACTCCCGCTCGGGACCGCCAGTTGAGGCCACCACATCAAACATCGTCGAAAAAGTGGAAGAACTTGTACTGGAAGATATCCGTTTGAAAAAAAATAATTATCTGCATTAGTTGGAGTATCAGATACCACCATTTTGCGTATCCTACATGACCACCTGGGTATGACAAAAGTCAGTGCAAGATGGATACGAGAATGCTCACGCCACTTCAGAAACAACAGCGCGCCGATGCGTCGGAACAATTTTGGAGCTGTGGGAGACGAACCTGCACACATTTTGGAGCGGATTGTTACCGAGATGAAACATGGGTTCATCACTTTGAGCCTGAGTCCAAACAGGAGTCCATGCAATGGCATAAAAAGGGGACACCACCGCCAAAGAAATTCAAAGTGTTAGAATCGGCTGGAAGTTGATGGCTACTGTTTTTTGGGATTGTGAGGGATATTATTGTTGATTACAAAGAAAAAGGAAGGAACATAACCGGAGAATATTACGCGAGCGATATTAGGAAAATTAAAGGACCCATCAAGGAAAACGTCGAGCAAATTGACCAAGGGTGTGTCCTCTTGCAAGACAATGCGCCGGTTCACAAGAGCAGAGTTGCAATGGCTGCTCTGCACAAGCATGGCTTTCAATCAATAGTCATCCATCCTACAGTCCAGACCTGGCCCTAGTGATTTTTATTTGTTCCTCAATTTAAAAAACATTACGGGGAAGAAAATTTTCCGACGACAATGAGGTAAAGGAGGCAATTTAGCTCATTTTGAGGCGAAAGATAAAAAATATTTTTATGATGGTTTAGAAAAATTAATTCATACATCTAATAAATGTATTGTGCTTAAGGGTGATTATATTGAAAAGGAAAAATAGATTTATTGTTTTATTTTATTTAAAACCCTTTCATTCCACGAACTTTTGGACCTCCCCTCGTACATTCTAATACTTACGATACTTATTTTTACTTTATTTCATAATATTTGAAAACATTCTACGTAAAACAATAAAACAACACAAACGTATTCTAACCTGATTTGAGGTTATGACGCTTATCTACCGAGATGAATCTCTTAAGCAAATCAATAGCAATTTATCAGGTAGATGCAGTACATATATGATGCATAAATTCCTACAATTATATTATTAAACGATTTCTGTACATAGCGATATTGAGCATTCCAATTATCTTATAAATGCCATGACATGTTCAAAGTTTTGCTTACCTCGTAGTCACCACAAAAACTAAAACACACCCCGCAACAATTAATTACACAGTTAACCCTAATCTGCCCTAATCGTATACTATTATAAACTATAACATATAACGGACAAACGAATGAAAACGTTGATGATACGCACGTGCGCGTATGCATTCTATGTACCTAATCCATAGACGCATAAACAATACTAAATCATATAACACCGGCACCGTAATGAATAGAGGTGTTGTGTTGACGTTCGCAACTTACAAATATTACAAATAGTATAATTTCTATAATATATTTTATGCATATTATATTAATATAACTAATATTCAAGAAAGATTTAATATTTTTTAAATATTTATAAAATATGAAATAAATATAGTTGGTCACTGGGGTATATGTTCCCCGCCACCAAATTTCATAACATGAAATGGCACACAATCTGGGAGTGGAAACTTAATGCGTTATTTTGTTGGCAAGGTTGCGTACCACCAACTTCACCACACTGAATTACAACTGATCGGGCGGTCATTCAATTGAATCTCCCAGGTTAAAATTAAGGCAATTAACATTTTAAATTTCTACGTAAACTTGCATTCTTTAGTAAAGAATTAAACGTTTGCCTTGGGCTTTAATCTACCGATACTTTGACTAAGCATATGGCTGAATTATCCAACAAACATACAGCAGGAGATGATCAACTGCGTAGTTTTTTGATCCGAGATTGTAGATATGTCCTGGCTTTTCCGCTTCAGACGATAATTAATCTCTCGATTGTCACGTGCCGTTTTAACAACAATTTGTACTGTCAGCAATTGCTCTGACAATGCTATTTCCTATACAAAAGTAAAAGATTTGGTTGTCCAGGAAGATAATCCAATTATACCAATATCAATCCACGTGGTAACAAATTAAAACAAACTAAATTAAACGTGGACAATTTCTAGTAAATAACAAAAGAAAACTTTAAATGCAAGCACAAAGCTTCTACTCACCCAAACCGAGGTGATTAATAATGAAAAACAAAACAGCAAAATAAAAAAAACGGAAAAATTAATTCTTTAAAGTAAAATATCTTCCCGAACAAAAATAATAAATGGTCTTGTATCTATAATGTGTACACATCAATATAATAACAATTATTATTAAGCGAATTCCTTGATGGACAAAAATAAAACAAATAACGCGAATCAAATTACGATATAAAAATGTAATACAAAATGGCTAACAATGAATTACAAAATTACGTCTACTCACGCTAACAGTCGACCAAGGAACTGCCTGATAAACCCTACCGCTACGTGCAACGCAGTCGTTTTTCAAAAGGAAACCTCGCAGACGTACAAACAAAACGCCAACATACAAAAGACAAACAATTGAATTGAATTAATTTAAAAAACTGAACACTAAATTAAATAAATTATACGATTAACTCTTTACCTAAAATTTATACAAAAATAACATTATTATGAAAATTTCTCGAAACAATGATTCAACAGTTTTACGCAAATCAAATATGCAACATAAAATACACTCGCGGTACATGGGTTGCAAACCACATCAGTATATTAAATAAAATATAAACGAAAATATAGAATTTATCTTAAAATGTACTAATATAGCTTCATTTATTAGATGGATATTTCATATTTCAACATTCTATACGTTTACCGCTCCATCTTATAGTGAAGGGGTGAAGATCGTGTTTTCTATGTAGTAGTGTTGCAAATGCCTATTTGAGCATGTAGTTGTTAAAAAACGGTTGACATTCATTGGCCGTTTTGTATAGGTTTTACCAAAACCACTGTACGATTTTGTTTTCTTTTTTTGTATAACGATGTATATAACACCATCAGCGGTCTGAAGCTCTTCGTTTATATTTTCTTATTTGGAAATTAAGTTTTACTCTTGTTTATTTTTTAAACAATTTACCTTTACTCTAATTATCCAAAAACTTGGAACTTATAACAGTATAATTTTATATTAATTGTTTTATAAAATATGTAAAAGCTATAAATTAAAAGTTATTACCGACCTGTAGGGATCTGTAACAATCTTGCCCAGCCTTAAACCTTAGATTATATTCCTAGGTCGAACATTACCCGAAATTGAACTTTATCCGAAAGCGGGTATAGGAATATTTAATTCGTTGCCAACGTATTATTTATGCCTTGTTACGTTAGTGTATCCTCTTGCATATGGTAAATGAAAAATAAATATTGCATAAATCTACTAAACCAGCATTCAGAAACAAACACGATTTTTTATTTAATAGTGACATTCACTATCATAATACTAGATTGAAGTTTGATTTTCATATACCACAGTTTAATTCTGAATTGGTTAAAAGTCACCACGAATTTTGGGTTTAAAAATGTTCAACGCTCTACCTCAAGATATCAAATCCATAAGTAGTAAGTCATCATTTAAACGTAGAATCAAAACATTCCTTCTCCAAGGGTGTTTATATGAGTATTTTAAATTATGTAAGAAGTGTTTGTAGTCTTTTGTCTTTTAATTGTATTGTAACGTTTTTCCTATCTTAAAACGTTGTCGGGGTTTAGAAAAACACACAGGCGATATATTTAAATTAACTTATTCTATTAACACAATTACGGTATTTAAAATCTATTAAAAATGCTTATTATTTAAATCACTTAACCACTAATGTCTTTATGTAAACGATTTATTTGCACCGATATTTATATTACACGTACTAATTCACTCGCGATCCGCACTATCCAAGCGCTCGTTACAGTATTGTATTATGTTATGTACTTGTACTAACTGATTTATTTCACAGATTTGTTAAATATGTTTTACGAGATGAATAAAGATTATTATTATATTATTATTGTAAGGTCATTTATTATTTGATTTCGACAAGTTACCCTTGGTGCTGAACCTTTTATTTTTACATATATCTTAAATAATATTAGAACAACAAA
This sequence comes from Protaetia brevitarsis, assembly GCA_004143645.1. NCBI lineage: Eukaryota > Metazoa > Arthropoda > Insecta > Coleoptera > Scarabaeidae > Protaetia > Protaetia brevitarsis. The sequence continues at coordinate 10,081 of RXPK01001334.1, read as the reverse complement.
TGTAACTTTGTTCTTTTACTTGATTTTTGCAGCGTCCTCTTCGAGCTCAGTGGGCTTATTGGGATCGCCGAAACCCGAAAAACGACAAGCCAACTCACCACTGCCCCCACCACCGCCGGTTTCCGGTAGCCCAGACGCTCCCCGATCTCCAATAGCCAAGAACATCGACGACATGTACGCCAAAGTCCACAAGAATCGCAACAAGACCGCCAAAGACGAACAACAGGACGCGATCTTGAGCAGAGGTACTGATAGATCCAGTTTCCATTCAGGTCGGAAGATATCGAATAATTCCAGTCCACTGGCCGAGGAAGTGGAAGATACAGACGGAGCGATCAAACAGACTCACACCGACTACGAAGATAAGAAATACACTCGGAAGGAGCACGATTACGAAACGTTGAAGAAGCAATTCTACGTCCCGGACTACGAAAAGGTCAAGGGTGACGATTGCGGATCGGAACCGGGATATGCCAGTATCAACGGACCGGATAGTCTTTTGAGTACGGATCCTGGGTATGAGGTGTTGAAGAAACAAGAAACGTCGTCGGAAATAGATCCTAACTACGAACCTCTGCGGCATAGGACAGACAGCGCCGGATATTCAAACGTTAATGACGAAATGATGGACGGCTATTCTGTTATCAATAAGCAGAGGAAATTGGAGGAACGACAGGCGAAGAGCGGTAATTGTACGAGGAATTTTTCCGGATCGGAGGAACCGAATTACGAGAGTATGCCTAGCGATTATGCGGGGATCAAGAGTACGGACAGTGAGAGTGATCCGAATTACGAGTCGGTTAATCAGAACGATCCGAATTACGAAAGCGTTAAGTATTTGGATGTGAACGAGCCACCGTATGAAAGACTGAATGACGATAATTCCACGAGGACGGATGATTTGACCAGTCCGAAAAGCAAAGGTAGGCTAAATTAATACATTGCTATCTTCTTTTTTTTTGGGTTTATTATTTTTTCGCGCAATTGTACTTCTTTCGAAATATACAGGCTGTTTTAGACCACTCATCCACTATCTTTTTCTCGCGATCTACTGCAGCTAGACTAATGCGACAAAAAATTTAACAACAAAACCCCACCTAAGGAATTGCGTAAAATATTTTTAACTTCCGGAAACGTTCCATTACACCGGAAGTGGATAACAATTTTCTTATTTTAAATGGAATCATATGGTTTTTCTTACCTCAATGAATTCTACAGATTATTTGAATACAATTTTCACTAAAGTTCTCTATCCCTAACTTCAGCCGTTTTTGAGATATTTACGATTTTGTCATAATTTTGACGTTTTCATCTCTTTCGAAAACGTACCATATTTTGCAAACCATTAAAGATAATTATGTCATTTTACTAGTACCCAAGAAAAATAGTTGTCCGTACCAAATTCTGTCAAAAGAACCACTAAATTATGTACAGAGTGTTCATAAATCGATTGTCAATTCGGATACATTTAACTTTAGAAAATTCATTCTTTTCAAATGTAACATTATATTCCTAATTATCCCATTCAATGCAGAAATAAATTCTCCGTCGATAGGTATAAGGATGCATATACCTATTCCTAGTCGTTTTCAAGATATCAACCATTATTTATTCGGCTATGAAAATTTTAGTACATTTCTTGCAGTGGGTATGAAAATGCCAAGTAGGTTTGACAATCATCAAAGCAATGTTACTTTACTTCATCATTAAGATCTAATTTTCCCATTACTGATCCATGGTTATAATGTTGTGGTTGATAGGAGTATTATAAAAGATATTTTACATTTATTGCTTATGTAGAAGGGAATAGATGATACTCAATAATTTAAAGATGCCAGATCAAAGGGTGGTACTTATTACATTAAAAAAATAGATTAAAATAATCATAAAAAAAATATTGAACTTAATGTTCTGCCGTTTCTTTCTATGCATCGCTCTATTCTGCCCTGAAAGTTCTTATGAACTCGAACTAGCTATTTTCTGCTTATGGATCCACACGTTTGCTTTATTCTTATCTTAATTTTTTTCCCCACTTTGTGGACGATTGTGATAAACAATATGTTTCATCCTTTTCCAAAAATAATAGTCTAAACATATCAGATCTTAAGCTGGCCATGAAATTTCGGACCCTCCCCCAATCCATTTATTTGGAAACATTTCACTTAATTTTTCTCTCACATGTACAGCAAAATGTGCAGGAGAACCATCATATTGGAACCACTTATCTCTTCTTGTTTCTAACGGCATGTTTTCGAGGATCACTGACAATTCATTTATTAAAAAATTGCTGTACACATTCCCGTTTATCGTTTCTTCAAAGAAGTAGAGTCCAATTATTTGGTCACCAAGGATGCCGCACCACGTGTTTATGCTCCACACATTTTGATTGTTGAAGTTCTTGCATTCAGTGTGGATTTTCGTGTGACCAATAATGTAAATTATGATGATTTACTTCACCATCACTTTTAAGTGTTACTTCGTCTGATCACCATACTCTTTCAAAAAATCGAGAATCCGCAATTAACTTTATTTCTGCCCATCGACAAAAACGGATCCTGGCCCTGAAGTCACCGTCACCTAATTTTTGACTAAGCGAGATATGGTACGGGTGCATTTTGTGATCATTAAGAACTCGCCATACGCTCACATGGTTAATGCCTGGCTCTAGTGCTGTTTTGCAAGTGCTTGTTTGAAGATTATGATTTTTGCGCACATTTCTTGTTTGTGCTTCCTTGTGAGTGCTTCTGCATTTGAAGATGTCATATTAAAAAATAATTCATAAAACTTTAACAACAAAAAATAACAAAATAACGCGTAACAATAAAGCAAACAACAACAAAGAACCACTAATAATTTAATTTAAATTCGACTATAATAGGGAGACTAGCAAAGACAAGTTTGACACTTCTGGATCTGAAACGCTGTTGCTTTGATAACTGTGAAACTTTCACAGCCCACTGCAAGAAATGTACTAAAATTTTCATAGCCGAATAAATAATGGTTGATATCTTGAAAACGACTAGGAATAGGTATATACATCCTTTATACCTGTCGACGGAGAATTTATTTCTGCATTGAATGGTATAATTAGGAATATAATGTTACATTTGAAAAAAAATAATTTTCTAAGGTTAAATGTATCCGAATTGACAATCGATTTATGAACACTCTGTATACAATTTAGTGGTTTTTTTGACAGAATTTGATACGGACAACTGTTTTTATTGGGTACTAGTAGAATGACGTTATTATCTTTAATGGTTTGCAAAATATGGTGCGTTTTCGAACGAGATGAAAAAGTCAAAATTTTTACAAAATCGTAAATATCTCAAAAACGGTTGAATTTAGGAATAGAGAACTTTAGTGAAAATTGTATTCAAATAATCTGTAGAATTCATTGAGGTAAGAAAAAACATATGATTCCGTTTAAAATAAGAAAATTGCTACCCACTTCCGGTGTAATGGAACGTTTCCGGAAGTTAAAAATATTTTCACGCAATTCTTTAGGTGGGGTTTTGTTAATAAATTTTTTGTCGCATTAGTCTAGCTACAATAGATCGCGAGAAAAAGATAGTGGATGAGTGGTCTGAAACACTCTGTATATAAATAGATTAAAAAGCATAGGCACACAACACCAACACAAAAACAGTAGTATTAAAGTTATGACGTAAGAGTACAATTTTAATATAAAAAAAAATTTTTATCATCATTTTTTTTTAGATAATTAACGCTTTCGTGAATTCTTGGAATAAAATTTTTTTCTCCATTGAAAAAGGCGCTAAAGAATGCCGAAACTTTTAATGGAAATTATGAATGATACACTGAAATGAATTAAAGTTTAGAATTCAAGTCAATCAGGCCTTTTAATTCGCCCACAAATGAAGGAAAGAAATATGGTAGAGACGACGAAGAAATTCATAATTTATAAAGAGATAAATATATATACAGTGACTGGCAGAAAGTGCGCAGCATGTGGGATTTTTTTTTGTTTGGAATTTAGTATATTTTTTTTTTGCAAATCACCTCTGCATATCTTTAAACTAAAATAACACGCAACAAATCTGCCCAGAATCTAACTGTACACAAGTCAGGATCAAAAATATGAAATTACGCTAAAGGTAAACTACGTCAGTTTTTGGATTTAGAGGATTTTTCCATTAAGAATTGTTGTTACAAATTCAACGCTATATCTAAATATGAAGTTCTCTTAATTTTAACAAGAAATGTAATTTAATTGTTTTCTTTCGGAAGTTTTCTTATTAAGATTTTAGCACGGATAAATTATTCGTTGTATCATTTAAAACAGAGTTGTAGTATGGATGTATTGAAAACGGTGTACTATTCAGATTTTGGTGTTTTTAATAATAATAATAATAATGCATACATTTTCGCCTAACAGATATAAAAAATCCAAGAGGACAATACATAGTGTGATGCATTCCAATATACAAAAGACAGTAACAAAAAGTGCCAAGAAATAACAAAATATTATGATGATAATATTCATAATTCGTAATAGGATATGTATATATATATAACAAAGTAGAAGGAAAAGAAAGTAATGAGAGCAAATAAGTAAAGTTTTTGGATTTTATATATTAAAATAAAGTGCTATAAAGTTGAAAATATTTTCCTTAAATAAACTACAGTGGGCCATGACTACATAAGCAAGTTTAAAAAAATTCTACTAGAAGTTAAAAAAAAACAACTGGCCAGTCCGGTGGGACACCTGTATATTAAAAATCTCATGGAGTAGAAATATTCGAATATTAAATCGAACATTTCTACTCTATTCGTTATAAGCATCCTTTTTTTTTGTTACTGTGAGTATTCAGCGTAGCGCATATTTTATAACGAATAAGTACTTTGTGCCCACCATGACTATTTTGGGTTATTCTCGTCGGTTCATCAATTTTCTTATGTAATTTAAATGAATGCTTACTTTCAACTAAAAAATCTAAGATCATTATATCTGTATTAAATTTATTGTCTGCTATAAGTAAATTTAATACAGATATAATGATCTTTAGATTATTATATCCTAGCAAACTGCTAGTGCCGTCAATTTGCTTTGTGACTTCATGTGCATCTGACTGATACTAATTATAATTTTGATATTAATAGTATATATATCGAAAGAAAGTAGATGCAGATCGTTCACAATAGAAAATGAATTTATTGTCTGCTATAAGTAAATTTATTGTATTTGTATTCTTAGCCGTGTATAATATATTTAATTCGATTTCTTTTTTCTTTGGTTGTAGCGGCTTAATATAAGAATTAAGTAAAATGAACTTTCTTTTACGTTCGCACAAATATATTTGTCTAATCATAAAATATACAATGTCATAATAAAAGTATGCATTACTTGTAAAACTCTCACCATGTAAACAACGAAAACAAACTTTGTAATTTAAAATCTAACATATTATTTACAAGTAATAATTTCTATCTACTAAAATAATGTCTTCTTCAAATTTGTAATTATTCTTCTTCAAAATTTAACGTATCACTTTTCGGCCTAACTTTTTATTATGACATTGAATATTATTTATGATTAAGACAAATATATTTGTCGAAACGTCAAAAGAAAGTTTCATTTTATTTAATTCTTATATTAAGCCGCTACAACCAAAGAAAAAAGAAATCGAATTAAAGTAAATTTATTTTTTATTGGTTTTCTATTGTGAACAAACTTTTGCCAAAATTCCATGTCAATGTCCGTCAATTTGTTCCTACATTTCAGATCATTCCGGGTACGAAACCATAGATATCGACAGCTCCAACAGCAGCGACAGAAAACACAACGACTTACCATACGAACAGCTCCGAGAGGAGACGAGCAAGACCGACTCGGAATCTTCCGACTACGAGAGAATCCAGAATAGCGGAGGCGACCGCCTTAAACCGGATTACGAGACGATCAAGCCGAAATCCGGGGAGCCCCACTACGATACGGTGAACAGGGAGAAGTCCGGAACGAGTACCAGCGAGGACCTGCCGAACAGTGACGAGGACATATTCGAAGTGTAAAAGGATGGATCAATAACGACTTTCGACGATCGAAAATTTTTGGTGCTACCCGTGTATTATATCGATGAATATGTATTGTTACGTGTATTTCTACGAGTTATTATTATTATTAATTATTATTTAGTTTTATATACTTATATTATAGGACCCGTTGTTTTAGGTACAAATTTAAAGATACAACGAAAGTTTTTTATATGTCGTATATATATTTATACATATATATATGTAATCGATGTGTGTCATATAGAGGACGAAATTAAACCTGCCAAGTTTTTTGTTAAAGAGTTTCGATTGTTTTTCAATTTTAATTTAAAATAAAGTCATGATGATTTGTATTATTTTACGATAAATTTGTCTTTTTACGTACACTACCGGCCATTGAAGTTAGGACAACTAGTAAGTTACTAAATAAAAACGACAGGAATTTGAAAAAAAAAATATGGTAGAAGCTGTTGCGTTTGTCAAGGAACGGGATCCGAGATTATTAAATAAAACTACACCCTACATGCTACAATACACAAGCGCTGCTGGCAACATGCCCGCAATCTCTCTTTATTGTTACCAACCTAAACATTACAAACCTATACAAAAAACGACTGTGAATTCATAAAACCAAACATCCTCCGGTTTATTTATTATGTAAAAAATATAATTTACAAGGGTACCATAATTGAAACACCAGCATAGGGATCACGACGGGTAGAAATCTATTTTCGTGACGTCACTGAGATTTCATGCTTTCTACGATAGATTGGTATCACGTTGTATAGTATTCTACAATCGCTTTGGTCATCCGAAACATTCGTTTTTCTATAATCCGTTTAGAAAACATCGTCAAATATCGATTGGTATTAGTTCATTTGCTCACTTTCTTGTCACTTTAATGAATCGACGACGCTTGTTTCTGTTGTTTTGTCGCCTTGTTTTTAAATTGTGAAATAAAAGAAAATGCTACCACTTCAACGATATATAGCAGAAGAATTGGCTGAAGAGGAGAGAAGAGAAAATGCGAAGTGACAATGATCCCTTCACTCTTTCAGACACACATTTTAAAAATGTATACAGATTAACTAAGGATATGGTTAACCTTTTAATTCTACGTTTAGATGCATTGGGGTACTAAAAGCTAAGATATTATTATATTATATGTGTGTACAGTAGCCTAGCTGATAGTCGAGTGGCTTGCATGCTTGGCTATCAGTGTGGAGTCTCAAGTTCAAATCTCACTCTGATCAATTACGATAATCTGTTTTTTTCTGGGGTCATAATATTGAATAGGTGAGAGATTTGGCTCTGCGGGGCCATGACAAGCGAAAGCTTAGGCATTACAACCACTTAAAAAAATTGCAATATAATGGTTTTAATTGGAACAGTATTTGGAGAATTGTATTTGAATTATTTTTATGAAAACAATAAAATGAAAACTATGTGCTTATTTGAATTTATTTTAACTTTTGCTCAAGCAAGCTAATCAATCTCTTTCCATTTCCATTCATAGCAGCTACATTATTGTTAATGCTATGAAGGGTCGAGAGAAGTTCATTGTTAGTATTTATAAAATCGTCTAATCGTTGCCTCTTTCTTGAAGAAGGTGTGGAAACTTCTGGTGTAGTCGGGGTACGGTACTAAATGAAATACAAAATTCTGCAGAATGCAGTTTACAATTTCGCACATTTGTTGAACACATTTTATGGGCAGTATATTTTATCTTTGTCTTATTAGCACTATTAAAAGAGATAGCGAGATGTAGACGATTTTGCGCGGGTGTAAAGACGTGAGGGGACGTCAAAAGCAAGCGGTCGTGATTCCAAAATATCGTCTAAGCAAGCGTCCACAGTTGCTAAACAACGTGGCGTCATGAAAATAGAATTATATCCGTCGTGATACCACTGCAGTACCGTGTTTTACTGTGGGAACGATATAATCGCGCAACATTCGCTCGTCCTTCGTGCGTCTTACAAAAATCCTACGCTTCTGCCCAAGCACTTCGAACTTGGACTCGTCAGAGTCGTTGAAAGAACATTTCTGAATTTTTCTGCGGTCCAATTTCTAAGAGTACGGCCCACTGTAATCGTTTTTTGCGGTTCCCACGGTTTTCTTACCGCAACGCGACCGAATAAACCGGCTTCCCTTAAGCGGCGTTTAGTCGTTAAAGATATCGGTTGTTCGCGTCCCTTATTCATTGCTACTTCGATTTCGGACGCCGTCAATCGCCAATTTCTCTTGCTCAACATCTGGGCGATTCCAGTCTTCGAATGTTCCGGTGCCTCGGTAGCGACGAATAGTGTAATGGAGTATAGATTTTGTTACTACTAAGTTTTCTGCTATCACACGCACAGACTGTCCTTCCTCGTGCAATGTGGCAATAGCCGATCTTTTTTTTACTCTTTCGGCACTTTTTAAATACTATTTTCACAAAAAAAACACCACAATTAAACAACCGTATTATGTAACTGGTTTAGTAATAGAATAATTTACAACAAATACGATATTAATTATTCCCTGCTATAGTGGGAGACTTTAGCAGGCACCCAACGTGAAATTTTACAACCCTGTCGACCCACCCTTATATTGCAAACATGCAACTACAGCAGCGCTGGAATTGGGTAAGTATTTCAAGAGCATCAATCCACAGAATATCAAGAAAACATAAAATGCATCCTGTTTCTGTGATGATGAGATAATATACTGGGTGTTCAATGTAAGATAAAGGAGTTAATGGCGATTTCCGGTATAACCGGAAGTGGTACGACCTTGAAAATATTTTCTAATTCTAAGTTTCTTCTAACCACGGAAATTTCTAACGATCGGCTACCGTGAGAAACCCTGTATATCTATTTATCTCGACCTGCTTGATGACTTGGACAGTTTGCTTTATACGGCCTGCCGAATCATTCAAATTTACATTGAATTGATTGTTACACTAGGTTGCGGTAAGTAGCGACATCTGCGTGACGTTTGAGAACAGGAGAATTACTTTCTGGACACAGCTGATGACAACCTGGTTTATATAATGTAATTGCTGTGTATAATTTCTTATCCATTTATATGTGTTCAAAACGAGCATACCGTATTATTTGTACCGTGCAACTCGATATTATTTAGTATGCGTCTGAAACTCTATCCACTTGTGCACTCCCGAACATCATTGTTGACAAATCATTAAATGAATTAGCCGAATAAAAAGAATAGTCTTTGTATTACACAGAACGATATGATCATAAATCTTGAACCCTAATTGTAAGTTGGTGTGTGTTCGTGTCAGAAATTTGAAAGTCCCTTCCACCGAAGTCGTTGCATTTTTATTAATTTGTTTGAGAAAGAACCACAACATATTTATTCTTGGGAGAATATTTTACACTCTAAAATATTAAAATATATAAATAGAAATTTAGTTTCACAAGAACGAAAGAATATCAGTTCAATTACTGTAAAACACTTGCAAATATATTTATCAGTTAATCAAACATTATTTTACTAGAATTGTTTTTTTTTAATTACTATAAGCTGTTCAGAAATATTTGAAATCATATTAGAATAAAAAAGGCACAAATTTGTGTATTTTTCTAATCTATTTTCCTACTTTATTTAAGATATAAATTTTGAAAATTCCCGGCAACAGCTTTACAAGATGGCAGCTAGGCTTGAAGTTCATTCAAAAAGGACCACAAAAGAATAAAGGATTTTGCGAGCTTGTCCGTACTAGTAGTATTCTGTACTAGTAGTATCCTGTACTAGTAGTATCCTGTACTAGTAGTATCCTGTACTAGTAGTATCCTGTACTAGTAGTACCCTGTACTAGTAGTATCCTGTACTAGTAGTATCCTGTACTAGTAGTATCCTGTACTAGTAGTATCCTGTACTAGTAGTATCCTGTACTAGTAGTATCCTGTACTAGTAGTATCCTGTACTAGTAGTATCCTGTACTAGTAGTATCCTGTACTAGTAGTATCCTGTACTAGTAGTATCTGTACTAGTAGTATCCTGTACTAGTAGTATCCTGTTACTAGTAGTATCCTGTACTAGTAGTATCCTGTACTAGTAGTAT